>JAJLWQ010000009.1:49718-73866 GCA_030570875.1 Citeromyces matritensis
ATGGCCAAATGGAAGAAGGCTTTGGTTCCTGAGGGAACTGTTGGCGAAGACGACATTCTCTTCTTGGCCGACCCAGATGGAAAGTTCAACAAAGAGCTCGGCACCTTGTTCGATGCCAGTGAAATTTTCGGAAACTGGAGAGGTAAAAGATGTGCTTTCCTCGTTACAAACGGTGAAATCACAAAGGAGTTTATTGAGCCTGACAATGTCAGCGTGAAGAAGAGTGCATTCGAGAATGTCCTCGAGGAGGCCCCTGCGTCTCACTAATGGAGTTATGTCTAATGTAATATATGAGCTATTAGAAACATTTGTAAATCGGATTTGGCCGCAATAGAATTCAACGTTGGTACCCTCGTCACTTGATGCATGATGATGCATGATTTGCATGCGCCCTGCATGAAAATTATCCGCGTATGTACCAGCTTCTTTTTCGGAGTCATCGGAGAGGCATACTTTAAATACCACAATACTCTTTTAGACTCAAAACTTTTATAATTGCTGAAAAACTTTCAATTTCTAAACAAGTTCTGGCTTCGACAGGCGAGTGAAGCTTAGGTCGGAGGATGAAAAAAGTATGCGTAGGAGCAAGGCTTGTATGCTGGAGTGGACCTGATGAATCAAGAAACGCTTGTCTCAGAAAAGTAGTTTCCTCTTCAATAAATAACTGATGATATCTTTTCTTCGTTGTTGGATCCATCTCTGGAGAAGTAAAAATGGTCTAGACCCAGGCGATCTGATGATTTAGGGCACTTTCTCGTCATTTAATACGAAACCTACAGTTCTTAATTATCTCAATTGTTCACCGCCCCTTTAAACGATCCACCCATCAATCTACCTCTGAATAACACTATTACTCTATACTCCTCAGGTAAACCTTCGTCGCAAATAGATAAACAATAATGGTGTATGGATCCACATGTCACTCATTCCGTATAAAGACAGATCTGAGTGGAATCTCGTTTTGTAAGCATCTTCCGCATCTCCAACTAACCCTCTAGAGCAAATCCTCTGTCTCACACAGTCGTTATCTATAACGAAAGCACCAATGGGCTCGAACTTCTGAATGCCCATCAAACAAACCTATTCCCGGACCTACGATTAGAGATCGAAGGGACTGACGAATTTGACTACCCAAACAAGTGTCCTCGATGCGGATCCGTTATCTCGTCAAACTTCCATACGGGTTCTTCCGGATACAGAACCCCCACGGGAAAAGCCCCTTTCATGGCTTCTAACTACTTCAAACTTTTGGAAAACTCCCATAGACAAACGGCATCTTGCGAATTCTTCACGCAGGGCTACTTTGAGAGATTTTTCAAAGTGATGCATGTTCTCGGCAGAGGCAGTAATGGGGTGGTGCTGCAAGTGGAACATATACTTCAAGGACTATCTTTAGGGATTTTTGCTTTGAAAAAAATAACACTCGACCAGGAGCTCAAATCTTTAGACGAAGCTTTGAAAGAGGTCAAATTCTTATATCAATTGACCAGTTCGATCCAATCTGCGGGCAGAGAGGGATGCAACAACGTTCTCAAGTATAACCACGTGTGGCTCGAGGTGGACAGTGTATCTTCTTTTGGTCCGAAGAATCCGTGCGTGTTCTTGCTCTTTGAATACTGCGATGGAGGAACTTTGGAAGACGTTTTAGAAGATCTCAAAACTGAAAAAATAGACCTAGACGAAGAGCGCCAAATTAGAAGGAAAATCAGAAAATCAGGTAGCACAGCAAGTGTGCGAGATTTTAGAAAGAAAACAAGGCTTTTCAACAACATTGAAATCTACAAGTTCTTTTTAGACATGGTGAGAGGAGTTTCTCACTTGCATGACATACACATACTGCATCGAGACTTGAAGCCTTCCAACTGCTTTTTGAGATGGAAACTGCCAGAATCCATGAAAGCGGACCCAATCCAGTCTGTCGACGAAATGAACGCACTGCCCGAGTTGGTGGTGGGCGACTTTGGAGAGAGTACGTTAGAAGGTTTGAAAAGAAACTTTACAGGAAACACAGGCACGGTAGAGTTTATGGCTCCGGAAGTGTTACTCAAAGACAGCAACGGGAAAGTTATAAACGATTTCAGCAAAGAAACAGACATATACTCGTTAGGGCTGATTTTGTATTACATCATCTTTGGAGAATCGCCTTACGACTCAGATGATCCAGAGATCACAGTGAGGGAAATACTCAAAGATTACCATACATCGGTGGAAGAAGGCCACTTCTCTAAGCTTGATCATCTGGAGAAGCTGCGTCCTTTAGTTTCGTCATCGGCGTTTTCTCAACCAGATGAGATCTTGGACTGTTGGCCCATTTTACTCAAAAAGCTTCTTGAGCCAAATCCCTTGAAAAGGCCTTCGTGCTCCGAAATCCTGCACCTCTTGACTACCGATATCCATTCACAGTTAGTCCAAGCCTACAACCAAGAGGACAAACCCGACCGTCAAAGCAAGATTTCTCCATTGGTCGCCTACATTTCAGTAATGCACCTTGTGTGTTTCTGCGTGTTAACTTCCCTCGCTTCGAAGCAGTTGGTGAATTATCCATCCATTCTTTCCTTGGTTCATTCTGCAAACGGGGCGCTTTTCATATACAACGTGAAAGGAAACCCCTCTTTGAAGCTAACAATCTGCTGGTTCTTTGTATTGATATGCTGCTTTAGCATTGACAGTTTTGTGATCTAAAACTATCCAATTGAACCCGATCGTCCAACTCACTCTCCACAGGTTTGAAAAAGCTGTCGTCGACATTTTGCACTATATGCTCAAAAACCTCAGCTACGTTAATGCCACTTTTACAACTGGTTTCGAAGTACTTGTATGGATTTGACACCAATAGATCTTTGACCTGATCTATAAAGTCGCATTCCCCTTCCACGAGATCCAGCTTATTTCCAATAAGTAATATCGAGGTTCCTGTACTATCTTGCAACTCATGATCTTGTATGTAGGTACGAAGCTCATTGATCCAATACTTTGCCTTTTCAAAAGAACTAAGGTCAGTCAAGTCAAACAATACCAACGCCACATTAGCGTTGCGATAATACATCGGAGTCAAAGACCGATATCGTTCCTGGCCTGCGGTATCCCATATTTGTAAGTTGACTATTCTTTCTTCTTGGTCGTGAACAATAGGAACTTTTTTCGTTATAAAAGCAGCTCCAATAGTGCTCTGTCTGTCGGGATTGAATGTGTCATTTTGAAACCTTGTCACAAAAGAAGACTTGCCCACAGAAGATTCTCCAAGAAGGACTAACTTTAGGTCTGCGATTTTAGTCATGTACAAATTGAGTGGTGAACGACCAACACTGGACCCTTACCCATCTTTACGTGGTGGTATTCCCAAGACTTTTAAAAACTTGCAAATGGCTTTTTGTAATATGTTGATTGAATAGTTAAAAAGTTTACAGGTTTCGAAAGATAAAACGAGTAAAAAATATGAACGCGAGGAGGTTCGAACTCCTGCCTCTTACGAGACTCGAACTTGAGTCGAGCGCCTTAGACCACTCGGCCACACGTCCAGTATGTAAACGGAAACGAAACGGGTCTATAAGTGCGGAAAATAGTTATCAGGTGTTGCCGTCATTATTAACGAGTCTACTGAGCCAAACTCAAAACCCAGAGCTGAAAGTATGGTGAGTTGTGCAGTTTTATGTCTCTCTATGTCGCTTTGTGCCGCATCCTGGCTTTTCTGTGTCCCATGTCCTTTGTGCCCTTTTTCCGTTATTATTGAACACTTTACTGTTTCTGATTTTATTCATTTTTACTCAACCGTCATGTTCTGCTCACTCGCAATGGTCAGTCGTCTCTTCTCGGAGATGAGACCTTTGAGAATAGTGGACGAGTTTGAATACTTCTTTCTATACCTTGACATTGTGAACGATGAGCTTTCAGACAGATGAGCTTCCATGATACGCAAGTTGAGCAGCTGAGTGCTGATTGAGATTCCGGCTTCAATTCGATGATAGAAAAAAAGATCAGGTGGTTTAGATACACGATCATTATGGGCTCCACTACTAAAGTGCAATTAATGATTCAGCCTCTTTTCTTCAACAACTTATCATTATCGGTAATTTTACACTTCTCCAGCAGCGAAACCAACTTTGTTTTCATTTCTGATCTCGCTTCCTCATTTGCTATCAGGAATGCTTCATAGGCAAAAGCTGTAAGAGTCGCAGAAATGGAAACCTTGTCTCTTTTATGAACTCTACGGAACCTCATTCTTATTCCGACCCGAAGATCAGTGGGTCGTACGGCTCCACCAGTATTTTTCCTATCATCCTTCTGTATAATACCTTTTACCGTAGTTTCAAAACAGTAAGATTGCATAGATGTGGGGAAAATAAGGGACTGTCTATAGTTGAGGATGTGCGTCTTCATCGCTACTGCATGCTTACTGCATCACTATGCAGTGAGTATTGTAAACTTGCAGTACCGATAGAGGCCAAGACACCATCCAGTGAGTATTGTAAACTTGCAGTACCGATAGAGGCCAAGTAACAAAATACAGTTTTCTTCTTGTATTTGGGCAACTGCTTTATTCAAACGTATATTGTCCTATAAAATACCACGTCATTATTAACTAGTTGTAAAGAGGCAAAATTTCTCTGTGTTTGATATCCTATCAATATCCAAGCAATATATGTCAATAAAGTACCCATAGGTTGTATTCCTCTCTATTGAATTATGCTAGGCTTTATTAAACCTTCATAATCTGGGAATAAAGCACTTTTCACTTCCTACCGTTTCTGAACACGGTAGCGAGAAATCATATGTGTGCTTCCTCCGGTATCTAAACACGGTAGCAAGACACGGTATCATGCCAAGGGTCTGAGGATACCGCATGTTGACACAGTATGTAGCTACGGTAAGTAGGAGCAGTATGGAGATAGAGGCCAAGTGACAAAATACAGTTTTTCTTTTTTTCTTGTTTTTCGGCAACTATTTTATTCAAACATATATTGTCCTATAAAAAACGCCGTTGTTATCAACAAATTGAATTCACAACTGCTTCAACTGCTAGAGCCAGTGAGGTTGAGCAGCGAGTCGAACTCAAGGTCCAATAATTGGTTTCTGCACGACCATTTGATAAAGGACAGATAAGAGATGTCTGTTGAGCTCAAACTTGAGCCATTACAAGGAATTGGGTTCTTCAGTACGTGTTATAAAATGCCTTTTCAGTAACACAATAGAACTCGGCACCTCTCTTTACGAGACTGTGAAGCTACTGGAGAAGCACATGTTGTCAGCTGGAATTGAGTTACAGTTCTCTGCGAAACTGCCCAATGAAAGACCCATTTTGCTCATTATAAAGTCTCTGGGTCTCCGGCTGACATTTGAGCCTTTCCACCAAACACTGGTACTTATTGACCTATTGGAGTTCAACCCAACATTGTGCCTGATTTATGGTAAGGCAAAGATAAAGCATGGCCCAGATTTGAAAACCATCTACAACAAAGTTTTTGGGCCGACGTATCCTGGTTTATTGGATCTCAATTCCCAAGCGTATGTACTCTCGTACCCAGGAGTATCTTTTAGATTCCTTCTTGCGGAAGATATGGCAGATAAACTCTCTCACGACGACAATCAGGCGATGGTAAGGCTGCTTGATTCATCTCACGGAGCAACAAAATGCGATTCGCTTTCTGTTTTCGTGGGCGATTCATGGGAAAGTGGTTTCTCCACCATCGAGAAATGCCTAAAGGGGAATCGAGATACAAAGCTGCCCAATCTCAGAAAGAGCTCTCTGATTCAGGTACTAAGCAATTTAGGTATGGTTAAGATTTTCGGCAAGAACAGTTGTGTGATAGAGCTTAAGAAAACAACCATGTTCCAAGTCGTCTCTCAACTGGGAGAGCCGTCCGACTCGATTAAAAAACGAGAAAAGGACAAGGTTCTCAAACTTCACAACTACTTTGATTTAGGGCTAGATGTTGTGTATGATACTTGTGTCTCTCAACATGGAAGTTGTGTGGTTGACAGGATTATTCTGCACCAGAATGTCATCACTAGCTCTGAGTTTCTGAGGTATGAGAAAGCGAATGCCAAGTTTGCCCTTTCAAGTGAGACCGAGGCCATAGATCCTTCATGTTTCGAAAGCTACTGGGAAGACTGCCAGAATCCTCAAGACTGTCATTCAAATTTCAGTAGCATCATCTCTCAGTACTCTGAAGAATTGCAGAAACCAGTTTTCATCAATAGAATGGAGTACAATGGGTATCAGCCGATATGGGATGAAAAGGATAGTAATTTCGAGATGGTTGACTATGAGGAAGACAAGCCGTGTTCAAAAGGCGATGAAAATGATCGTTCAAAAGATTGGGGACTGTCTAAACTCATCGGGTTCAGCAACATGATTTTTGAAGTTTTGATCGAGACTGATTTGATTTCTTCTCTCACTGTTTTTTGAGTGGTGTCGTGTTCTGCTGAGCTAGTCCCTGAGTGGCAGTACTGGATCATTTTGAGAAGTTTACTAAAAACGTCTCAGCCAAAAGCAGGGTCAAAATTTTGGATTGAGATTCTCTAGAAAGAACCGCTCGAAACAAACCTCAAAATATAGATGATTTTTCATTCTCAATATGAGACGTCTCGCGGCTAGTCTATCGATGTTGTCCCTTTCTCGATATCTGAGAACCGAAAAGATGATATGTGAACAATCAAATGAGAAAGGAAGTTGAAACTGAAATTCAAAGAACCCATCGTTTACATTTTCACGGTTGAGTGAGATGTTAGTACTTGTTTTCAAACTGTTCATATCCAAACTCTCACATTCTGCCAGAATTCTTGTTATGATTTTTGATGTGTGCCGTGAAGAAAGTTGTTACCAAGGAGTATCGATTCTTGTTGGTGATTCTATATCACTTCACTTCCCTCCATACTATTTGAAACTCTCCTCGGGCTTTGGGAGCATGTTGAAGTAGTCCCAAATTGAAAGAACGAAAAGCATAGAGAAGATCTTGGGAGTGCATGGTTTAAAGAAAAAAGCACAATTCTTAAGAGATTGACGAATATGCTCCACCACTAGATCTGAGTTGTAACCGCATCCAATCAAATTTGATAAAAATGGTACTTAATCGTTGTCCGCTTTAGCCCATCCTTCGGCAAATGGCACCAGGTATCGATTTCCCTACGAGCATGCGGATTCACAGACATAATTGCTTGATCTGTAAAATCGGCCGATCTACAATAGTGAAAACTCTTCAACTTGTAATTGCCAGTATGTAATCTCCTGCTCCATACTCGCAATTTGTTTGGGCATGAACTTCCTTTCACGCAAAGGAATAAACATAATCGGGTCAGTGAATCAAAGACTTTGATCCTATTACTTGTATATTTATTGCTTGTGAGTATGTTCGAAGAGGTCTGAATTTCCGAGTATCAGTTCCAACGGCAACCCTCACGATGTAGCTTCACAATCCTTGAGACACAACGATGCACGAATGCGTCACATGGGTTTGTCTTTTATCAAATCTACACTGTATCTCATTTATGAAGAAATGCATATCATTTTGAAGAGACCAGAGTAATTTTTTTCTGCTCAAAAATTTTTGTCTGGTTTAAGGTGTTAATTTATCAGCTCTCACAAATCTGCACAATCGTGAAGATATCTTTAAGTCTTAGATCTTCTGATCACCATCCATGACCAAAATAGTTCAATCGCAAAGGTTGTTGGAACCAGCAAAAACCTTCAGAACTTGAAATACTTGAACAGGTAAATCATCATCAAATATTCGATTCTTATAGGAAAGTCGTATATAATATAACTCTTCTCTAGTGGCATCACGCTTCTTCCTCTCTAAAATTTATCAAAGGCCAACATAATTTTCTTCCACTCCCAACTATCCCTACCTCTTAAAAAGTGTATACACAGGTTTAGATCCGCTGCTGATATTTGCGGTTTTGGCTCTATCATCCGCACAGTATTTTTTCAGATCTATTATCGTCTTTTCTTTTCAACAATCATCATCTATTGTTTCGAATTGTAAAAATTATTTGAATTTGCGTATGGAATAGTAAGTAATTCAGCTGTTTATAGGAGGTTTCTTCTCAAAAAAATATACACCTTCTTCACCTCTTTAAAACAGTGAATCATTTTATTCATATTTCAAAATAGTTGTTTTTTCATCAATTCACTTTTGATTTTGAATTTCCCATTATTATGGACTATAGCTCTTATACTCAAAAGGTGGACAATTCCTTCTTTCGACTAGTTAAGTTCCGCCTTTTTAACCGGTGGTCATTTAGATCAATATCGAGTTAGACGTATCGTGTCCCAGAAAACAGTCTCAAAAATCGCTTCGCATAAATAAGCTCCATATAACGAGTTGAATAGTTCCACTCACAAAAGTCCGTACTAGATTACTTTGTATGGATGTAGAACCTTTTTTGAATTTCTTTGACGATCGGTGCAGCATTGACCAATTTCCGCTGTATCAGAACACAACACTGAATAGCTCAAATATCAATGTTTTTGTGAGCCTCCACTCATCTCTCTCAACATGTCTGCCCAGCAAGTGTTATTACACATTGGTAAGTACAATTCATATCATTCTTAAGCGTTTCTCTACATTGTCTTTCCAGAGGAATATTAGTTCTTGGAGTAATAGCATCTTTTATTTCTTCATACTGATCGATTCCAATTTTTCTGTAATATATCATTAGTGACTCATCTCCGCTCTCTCTATATGATGACCTCACATAAATACTACCATAGAGAAGAGTAAATCGGTAGTCCCTTACAAATCTTACAATTAGCGCTTCATTCCGCTTCGCTCCATGGTGCACCCCATATATATATATATACCACCATATATATTCCACAGGTGGAAAACCGATTGATGGAGTCGCTCAACTTTTCTGGACTGCCAACTGGACGAGCGGAAAATGCTCTGAATAATGGCAGTGCGACTCGAGCTGCGAACCCGGTGGCGAATGGCAGCACGGTATCTCGTTCGGTATCTCCACATGAACGTAATGGTCCCCCAATTCAGAAACAGCAGCAGGCGCTACAACAACGGCTCTCTTCCCTGACACCAGAACAACAAGCTCGTTTCAAGCAACTTCCCCCCGATCAGCAGCAGCGGATTTTGCAGCAACACAAAATGCTTCAGACGAAACTGGCACGCGAAAAGCTGAAGAACCACAAATTCGCAGAAACAACCGAGGAGCTTCTCGCCAAATACGACTCTTTCCCTCCGTCCTTGGAGTTCCATATCCACGAGAGCCATTTTCGATTTTCCAACCAAGACGGGGTCATCAACAAAAACTCGCCCGTAGTGAAACAGTTTCTCAGCCATGTGGCACGTGAAGAGATTCCGCACTCGTTGGTGGAAGTGATAAAAGACGGCGGAATTCAACTTTACGAGGGGAACGTTATTTTAAAAATTATAGACCACCGTAAGATGGTTGAAGTTAAACAGGAAGAATCCACCACTTATGTGGCCAAATCGTACAAGACTCTTCTCCGTCCTACACAGCTTTCTCTTTACGCGGATCTGCTTTATCAAACCGACTCGTTTCAATTGCGGTTCAGTGATCAGTTGTCGCTATCTCTGGAATCGGAACTGTTGGCCATAACGAACCGAAATTTGAATTTGAAAACTCCGCTCAACCCGTATCGATGTCGGGACTATCTTCACCCGAGATCCGCCTTCCCCCATTACGATTCCCAACAAGACACGGTTCGTCATAGACATTTGCAGAGTGACACTTTCCACAACTACGCAGACTACCCTTACAAACCGCTCCACGGGGACGTGAGTACCAACAGTTCGCAGTACGAAAATCTGATGATGATTATGAGCGAGCGGTATTCGAACAATTCCACCTTGAACCAGGAATCTGCCACAAGCGCATCCACCAATTTCCTGCGCTTGAGGTTTGTTGAAAATTGGAGAAGAAAGCGCGAAAGAATGAAACAGGCTGCAATGGCTACGCAGCTTCCTACTCGTCCACCTTCGCAAGTGCATCAGAATCCACCACCGTCATCCACCGCATCGTTCCAGACTCCAGCTATAAGTCCAGCCAACGGCGGAATGCAACTCACCCCTCAACAGAAACTTCTTCTTCAACAGCAGAGAATGCTCCAGCAGCAGCAGCAGCTGTCTCAGAGAACTCCTGTCATGGAAAACCAGGCGTTTCCGCCAGAGGATCAGTTTCTCGGTCAGGATCTAGAGAAGAAGCGTAGACAACAGCAGATGCGGCAAAATGCGGCAAAGTCTTTTCAATACTCGGGAAAGACGCTTCCGGGAGGAGTTCCCATCCCGCAGCATCCGACAGATTTTAAGAGGGACATGTAACTATTATCTCTGAAGCGATTATCTCTGAAGCGAATCGGAAGAGATAATCTGATCAACTTTTGGCTATTATCTCTGAAGCGAAGCTGAAGAGATGAATTCAAGATCATTGCCGCTTTAAAGATTTTCTCAGTCGCATAATCAAAAGTCTTATCAGTCTTGTTATCTCTGAAGAGAGATGATGTTAAGATTAATTTTTGACCGATTTCGCTTTAGAGGTTTTCTCATTATGAAGAGTCTTTTCAGTCTATATTCTTCTGAAGAGAGATGATTTTGAGATTGATTTGAGGCCGATTTCGATTTTCTCAAGATCATTTGTGGTCACATCATGGGGAGCTCTCTTCTATAGGCTTCAGAATGACGGATTATTTTCATCAAAAAAATCACAAGGTGAAGGAAGATGAGTCCCACCAAATGATGTCTGCTTGCTCAACTTATTCCACCTAGCTTTGGTACAGCATAGGTCTTGTCTGAGGGTCTTTGTCATTCCTGAAATTCGCAAACAGGTTCATATTTTGACCAATCAACATTGGGAATCAGTTTAGGGGAGCCAAAGGAAAAGCTGGATATGAACCTTAGCTTCAGCTATTTTTTCTCCTGTTGTGTCAGACATGGAGATGGAACAGGAGCTTGAGGTTTTAGAGAATGCAGAAAATCAAGTGCACTTTTTCAGACCAGTGTGAGACTATAACTGCTCTATTCTACTTGGACAAGTCCTGAAATCGACTAAAAGCTCGGGCTGTTCTCGTCGTGCTTCAGCAATTTTTGAGAACGGCGATTGAAAAGAAGACTGGTTGCTGACATGACATCTGAGACAAAAGTTATCGACTACTTAGTTCTTTCGCAGATATGGCCCGAAAATGATTTTAGAGAAGAACGTGCTTCTGTGATATAGTCAGACTCGTCGATATGGGTTGGGCTTTGCGAGTACTGATTTCAAGCTTTTTCTTGTGAATCGAGTTACCGTGTTGAGATTATGTTTATCTTGCGCATCTTCATCGTGGAAAGTTGAGCTGGGAGAAAGTTTACTGCGCCTTTGGCACGCTTTCTCGTTGGCTGATGTTTTTGATGCATTTTCAAACCATTGGCATAATCTATTGAATGAACTCAATTAATTGTGCACCAGAAAGAACTATTCAAACCTGCCGGACGAGGAAAGCTCTGCATTTTAGACAGATAAGCTACTCATGGAAAGTTTGAAAGATGCAGAGTGATTGCATTTTCTGTCTGTGACAGAGAACCCTTTGGATTATTTTTTGAAGACCTCAATCGATCTCTTCTAATGCTTTCAATTTACTGAGGCAGGATGTTACCACCAAACCACATCTTTGAGAACTAGCCTACACAGCTATTTGTGCAAAGATGACGGTTCATCTAGAACAATTTCTTAACATGTCCAATATTCGCGACGAAGCGCAAGCTGAGAAGCTATAATTCATTCCTCAGCGAAAAGCATATGTAAGGATGTATTTGTGACGCAATTGTGTCCCGCTGATTTTTATCTTACGAAGAAGAAACGTGCAGTCGTCTCTTTTTTCTTCAGGTGAGACGAAAAAATGTAACGATGCCGTCTTGAGACAGTACAGTCTTGATTGTTGATAGATGAAAACTTTAACCGAATGCGATTGAACTATAAACTTGGAGGAATCTGTCAAAATATATAACTAGCTATAAATGGAATTTGATGACTTGAAGTAACCTGCGACTTGAAGTGACACATGTCCTGTCACATCAACCTCCAAATCAAGCCGGGATGATGGCGAACTATAGGACAGTTGGTCATTAATAGAACGCCACAACGCCGCATAGCTCATGCAGAATGTCACTTACCCTTACCATTATGTCACACTCGATTAGTGCTCTAAATAGTACTCAATCAACTGGTTGAGATATTTCCTGTCGTTGAGATCAAATACCCACAAACCGTAGGTTTTCCCCTCCAAACTCTTCAAAATTAAGAGCTCGCTATTCTCTTCAATCATCATTTCGTCCTTCTTATCTTTAATATACTTATTTGGTATCAGACCCAAACTGAAATTCTGCGGCGAGTCTCTATTAAGTAAAATCAAACCAAAAGGAAAGTTGTCATTCTCCACCAGACTTTGCCCTTCCAAACTGTCCGGTTTTAAATTGTTGGAATTTCTAGAATAAAATGCTAGCGGTCCCTGATACTCGAGTTTCTCCCAATTGCTGATCTCATTCTTGAACTCGTATATCACAGTATGCGATGTTTTGAAAACCAGTTGTTGTATTTCTGGATCGTATTTCGAAATCACATTCAAGGTCAAAATGCGTCTATACCACTCAAGCGTCTCCTGTGAAGAAGATATCGGGATCGTCGTAGTTGACTGCGGATTTGTACTGGCGGTTTCGTTGATGGGGACGTTTGCCAAAGAAGTCATTGATGAGTGTGTGGTGCACGACCTATTATGCATACAGTACGAATCTTCCATTTGAGTAAAGTGAAGAATTTCCAGGTTTATGATAAAAAGGCATCATAGCATTGTTGTTCTCTTTTGGTATGAAGTATTCTGGTTGATTTTCTAATGGTAAGCGATAGAGAGACAAGGCTGACACCATATTCACTGACAAGCCCTGCAAAGTACGATGCCTAGTGTCTATACTCGAAGGTTCATATTATATTTTTTGTGGTCCAATTTACTACTTTAATTAATTGCTCAACAGTGGAATCTACGAGATAACTGTAGTTAATTGGAGAGACTATGAAACCGTACCAAACTTAAGGAAAGAGCTACAGCGATCCTCCGAATCTGATCTGATCTGATTCAAAGAGACTAACTTTTTTTCGAAGGTTGGGAACTGAGGATCATAATATCAGATCCCAAAACCCCAAAGGTCCCTACTACCATATATATCCTCAGAAAAGTTATCCTTAAATGACTCACATATTATCATCATTCATAATTCCAGAAAATCAATTCATACCCTATTTTTTGAAGCTAGAACCTTTAAATGAAGCCGAACAAAGCAGAAGCTATTTCAATCGGGCTTGCAAGGTCATTTTCACCAGATTGCAGCGATCTGATCTATGATCTTGTGATCTTTATCTTAAATTCAGATCGCAAATATAGGTCAACGATCTAAGATGATCAACATCACAAATTTCACAAAACGGTCCATGAACTTGAATTCCAAATCGTTTCTTGGAGGTCGCAATCTTGGTGAACATTCATCATGCAAAACCTCAGATTGGCTGGACAAGGCGAAGTTGAACAGAGAAAATTCCAAGATTGCAGATAACACTGAACAACTCAGAAGATATGAACTATGACGAAATCATTGAATCAAAATCCAGTACGAGGACCACAGTAGTTAATGCAAAGGTTGAGGTGTACAGTTCAGGTGACCTAGCATAACCTCGGATGATGTCTATTGAGTGGGAGATAGCCGGTTATATAGTCTACAGAAGGTAAACCTGACACTGGAATGTCGATTGAATGATAATCCTTTCATGGTGGTCTGGGGAGGGTATCAAATAACGAGAACAGATTGAGACAGCCTCACCGAGTATTGGGAACCACTTGCGGACTTATTTCATCATATTTATCAAGATATTGTCTTGAAGCTGACTAAAAAACAGTGACTCAAGTCTTCACAGGAGAGGAGTGACCCAACTCCCAAATCACTCTTTAGCCCAAGTATAACCAGATAAACACATCCCCGATACTTAACGCTGAGTAGTATTTACTGCATTGATTTGGATTTGCTGTATCCGCCGTTGTACCCACATATCCCTCATCCGCCCAGAGACAGATTAAGGGTCGTTGTAAAGCCGGTATAAATGGCACCATTTTGCATCAAATCCGCTTATTCTGACATTTCAGTCGTTGCACCAGCATATGGAAAAGTCATTGGTCTCCCCTAGATTTTGGAAGTAAAAAATTGCCTCAACCAGGCAGCACCTCTTTGCTTTCTGACTTGACAAACTATCTCGTTTTCCACAGTCTTTTTGACTGCTGCCTGACATGACGAGGTTGGCGATGTACAGCAATAGTGGAATTTTACTGCCTGCTTTTCAACGAACCAATCATTATTCTCTTTGAAATGCACTTCTCGGAGACGGTTGGCCATACAACTCTTTATTTTCTCATAAGCGACTTTAATGTGAGAATTATTAGTAACTATACATTTGGCTGGAGCCTTTACATGGGACAGCTTTTACCATCATAACGCACCACCTTCAAAATTAGGATTAAGCCCCTCCTCACGCTGAAGTATTTAAGAAATTCAAAGGAGCTCAGCAAAGCCAAAACCACCATTGACAGAAATGCCATTTTTGCTCTACGATGTCCTCTCTCCCGAAGGAAATTCACATGCTCAAAGTCACCTCCCCATTGACCAACTGTGCAAGCGAGACAAGATGGTGTGAGGATAATAAAAAAAAAATAGTGTGAGGGATTTTCCGAACAACACGCGTCAAACCATGCATATACGAGCAAATTAAAGTAGGACCCTGCCCAATGCAGGTTCCAGAATCATTCTACCTAAACAGGTTTTCTTAACAATTTTTCCTGTTGTTGTTCCATCAACTGAGACCAAAGACCGGTAACAGCGAAAAAGTAAAATTTGATGCACGCCAAGCCTGATCTCCAGTCTTGAGCATGCATGCGGGCTCGAAATTTCTTGTCGTGACACGGGCCTACACCGACAAGGACTAGCCGTTGATATGTCACATGTTCCCTCAAGGGTCACACTTTATTCCGATTCAAAAACCGGCAATTACCGGCCCTCTAATTCCTTACTGTCGAGAAACCGATATGCACGGCGTATGCACGCCAAGAGTTTGTTTTGATTAGATTTTGCAGATAATTTCGGCTCTGGTAAAATATATAAGATCAGCCTTGCAGTGCTAAGCTTTGGAAGCCATGTTCTCGCAACTATCGGTTTTAGTGTGTCTGGTTAGTCTGGCTCTTGCGCAAACGCACGAGTACCACTGGACTCTAAACTGGAAGGATGCCAACCCGGACGGTGTGATGGACCGTAAGGTTCTGGCCATAAACGACGAATGGCCGTTGCCAACTATTGAAATCACCGAGGGCGACAGAATACTCCTCTATTTGACGAATGGCCTAGAAGACCAGAATACCACACTCCATTTCCACGGTATGTACCAGCAGGGGTCCAACCAGATGGACGGGCCTGAGATGGTTACGCAATGTCCAATTGTGCCAGGTGAGACGATGCTTTATAACTTTACCGTAAACGAGCAAGTTGGTACTTACTGGTACCATGCGCATACCCACGGTCAGACAGGAGACGGGTTCCGTGGTCTTTTCATTGTTCGCGACAAGGACGGGTACCCATACGACTACGATGTAGAAGAGACTTTAACGGTAGCTGAATGGTACCACGACAACTCGGAAACTTTGATGCCACGGTTTTTGAACCGTTATAACCCTACTGGGGCAGAACCAATCCCTCAAAATATTCTCTTCAACGATACAAGGAATGCCACATGGCACGTGCAGCCCAACACGACGTACTTGCTTCACGTTGTAAATGTCGGGGCCTTTGTGTCACAGTTTCTGTGGATGGAGGACCACACCTTCACCGTTGTGGAGGTGGACGGAGTTTACGTTGAAAAGAACGAAACCGAAGTCCTCTACATCACCGTGGGACAGAGATACACTGTTTTGGTGCAAACCAAAGAGTCGACCGATAAAAACTACAGATTTATGCACAGGTTTGACGATTCGATGTTGGATTTGATCCCGGAGGACCTCCAACTCAATGCGACTAACTGGATCGTTTACGATAAAGACGCAGAGTTGCCGAAGAGGAATTCTTTGTCGATTCCCTCGAGCCTCTGGACGACTTTTACTTGCAGCCTCTTGAAAAAGAGGAGCTGTTGCCCGATCCAGACGTGAGAGTTACTATCGATGTCATAATGGATAACTTGGCGAATGGTGTGGGTTACGCTTTCTTCAACAACATCTCCTACGTGGCTCCCAAAGTCCCTACTCTTGTCACCGCCCTCACAGCTGGGGAGAACGCTATGAATGCCGCAGTATACGGTTCCAACACTAACACTTTTGTTCTCGACAAAGATGAAATTGTGGAGATTATCCTCAACTCTCAGGACCCAGGTACCCATCCTTTCCATCTTCACGGACACCACTTCCAGGTCATCAGCAGAGGGCCCGACTTTCCTGATGATGAGCCTACTCCTTTCAACGAGACGGACCACGAGCCGTTCCCGGATTATCCCATGAGGAGAGACGTGGTTCACGCCAGACCAAATTCTTACTTTGTTCTCAGATTCAAGGCGGACCACCCAGGAGTGTGGTTCTTCCACTGCCACCTGGAATGGCACATGATGCAGGGCCTCGCTCTTACTTTTATCGAGGACCCCCTGACCCTGCAGCAGAATGAGACTTTGACGGAAAATTTCCTTGACGTGTGCAAAGCTGCAGGAATCAAGGCTGAAGGAAACGCTGCTGGTAACTCTGACGACTTTTTCGATCTTAGTGGCGAAAATGTCCAAATCGCTCCTCTCCCAGAGGGTTTCACCGCTAGAGGAATTGTGGCTCTGGTCTTTTCCTGTATCGCGGGTCTCCTGGGATGTATCATGATTGGATACTACGGTATGCAGGATATCCCAGACGTTGAAGAGCGTGTGGCCCGTGATTTGGGCATGGACCTGGAAGATGAGTCGGACAACACAAGCAACTAATAGTCATAGAGCGTAGTTTATAATTTCATTGTTTGGTAAATAATATTGTTTTTCCGTGAACGGAAGACAATCCTCCAAAGGGGGCTTTAGTTGATCGTGACATGATTTATGGGTCACGGGGTCTGACTTGAAGTCTGACTTGAAGGTTTGAGTCGCAGGTCATGGCGGTCAAGGAATACTTTTAGCTGAATGTCATGTCTGATAATGTTATCGAGCGCTATTACTAAGCTGCATGATTCTTACACAGGAGATTCCTTTGTCAGCGACAGCTGTTCCTAGCAGATGTCTCCAACTTTGTCCATTCATTCAAAAAGAGGTCTTTGAGAGGAGTGGAGACATAAAACTCACGGTAATCGTTATGCTCATTGAGGCACGGTACGAAAGAGTAAATCGCGATACCAGAGAGATAATCTCCTTAAATACCCGCTTAAACCCTTAAAAAGCTCGATGTGCTGTAAAATAATTGCTGTGATTACAACAGAATATTTAAACTCAACACTCGCTCATCATCTAGCCTTGCCCCCTTTTGAAAAGGTCTTGCTTGAATATAAGCTCTCCTGAAGATACCTCGATCCAATCATATCATTAGTCAATCAATCTCATCATACTATCCATGAAGAGTTGGTGTTCTGGAATAATTGGAACTGCGAGCATACTTGGTAGCTTATTAATTTTTTGAAGAAAAACTCATGATCCACCTAAAGATCAAATCACAAATTGTCTGCTTGACTCAATCAGAAGGTTCATTCTCACCCTACATAGAATATAGCTAAATGGTTACACTCACTCATCTTCCCTCATTGTCCAAGATACGAGGAAAGCTGACTTCCCGCGCCGCCTTGTTGTTGCCATTCTCCCATGACAGACTCCAAGATGTTCAGCCCACTCACAATCCCAATCAACAAACTCATACATAGGCCATTTCCTCCGAGCACTTCGAAAACGGAACCTGCTAGCCCGAGGATAATAGAGCCGGTGGTGGCAGCCACAGGAATGATTTTATTCAATTCCTTGGTGGCAGAGGTATCTCTGTGGCCCACGAGAACGATATCCTGCTGTTTGAACTGTCTGGCAATGTCAGCTGCTGAGGATCCAGAGATGGCTGTCCAAGTTTTAGCAAACTGAACCGAGACGTAAACTACAAAAGTGACAAAAGAGACCACTCTGGCAATGTTGAAAAGGAATGGAGCTTCTCCGTTCCATGTGGGAGTAAGGAAGAAGGAGATTCCAGACTTTGCTTCAAGACCAACTCCGGTAAACACATCCGCTTCCCAGGATCCCACGAGCAAGTTCATTGTGTTTGACGGGAGAAGGTGGGATAGCACAAAAGTGACAATGTGCAAGTTGTACAACACGGTGTAAGTGAACAAGAGTGGGAGTGCTCCGCAGTAGAGTAGTTTGATGGGGAAGACGGTAGAGACCGATCTTGTTTTGGTCATTTTAATTGGAAGCTCAACCCTGTAGTTGTTGAAAGCCATAACTATGGCAGCTGTAAAGATGGCGAGATATATCTGGTTCAAGTTGGGCAGAGAAGGACGAGAAAATGCTTCCAAAACGGCAGAACTGATTTTCTTTGCAGAGATAGATCTGATCAGGTTGATCACCGCACCCTGAGACTGAGTTCCACGGTTTGTGACAATGGTTCTCAGTCCCAAAGCATTGGAAACAAATGAAGTGGCACTGGAGGAAGCAATGAAAAGCAAGCATCCGGACGAGAATCCGTAACCCTTATCGATGACTTCCACCACCAAACAGATGAATGTATTTGTCAAAACGATCTGAGCTACAATGGCGCACTGTGCAAACAGAGAAAGAGAAGCTCCAATCTTGGAAGGTTCGAAATATCCACTAGCCAACAATCCCACGGCATAAACAAAGGACAGTACAATTGCAGTGAGCTTTTGAAGAGATTGAAAATGTTCTCTGTCTATGCGAGAGTCGAAATTCACAGAAATGGCCTTGACACCAGCTAAAATTTGCCAAATAAAGGCGGACGTTAGAACGGGCAGCACTCCAAGTTCAAGCAGAGTTCCTGGTTCAGAGGCAAACGTTGGACGAAGCCATTGGAATGGATCTGCTGGGATTTCTCTCAATCCGACCAATGGTAAACCGCAAAGCAAGTAGATACAACACGCGGCAACCGAGTAGATAACCTTGTCGTCAAAGGGAAGTCTTTCGGCGGAAATTGGGAGTTCCACTTCAGGAAGAATTGGCACAAATGGTTTGATGAAATCTAAAGCACGAATCGACATCGTTGAAGAGAGGTGTGGGGATGTGAGTTGAAAATTGCGACAAGAGAGGAAAGCGTGACTGGAGAGGTGGAAGAAATTAGAAAGAGCAATGAGTGTTGTGAATGTAGATTAACATTGATGATTGACATCAATGGTGGTCCGTTATTACGTATATTTGTGTGTATATAATCTCTGGATTCTGCTGACACGCTGTTGATAGACTGGCTTATCAGAATCTCAACCTTTGCATTTCAGCCTATATTTTGAAGTTGTAGTGTGCAATACACTGCACCTTTCTCGCAGGTTTGTTAGACGAGGAGATGTAGTTTTTGTATTATCTTATGTCGAGTGGCATTAGGATAAGATGCTTTTTATGTTTGAGAAAAGTTAATTTCATGGATATGTTTTGATATGATATATAACACACCTAACGTCCCATTTATGAACATAAACAGCTTAAAACTACATTATAATCACGTGTAACTATACCTTGTCTTCCTAGATTTTTCGTGAAGAAAAATGTTCAGGTTTCATGCAAACCCTGCTTTCCTCGTCTAAGGCCCATCTTTGATCGTTCCATACTCCTTTACTTTATCTAGGATTTAGCTTGTGATTTATATTCTTTGATAGATATTCGCATAAACTGCTCCAATTGCTCACTGAGCGAGGTTTACTCACACTTGCTGCTGCTGCCCCACGGACAGCTTTTTGTTCACATACAAGGTCCATTATATGAACACATATACAATGTACTTTATGATAAATAGGGTAATATGGGCACTAAGATATATTTGGGCTCACTCGGATATAAATTCTCATACTTCGAAGCTGTTATCGGTGTGTCAGATACTGCGTTCGAAAGAGACGATTTCAACGAAAAGAGCTTCCCTATGCAACCAGGCAACCCGACGGCCCATAAGAGTAGCTCGCCACCCTCAGAACATGCAGGGCTTTTATCCAGAATAGGTCGTGGCCTCACCTATGGCTTCAAGCAGGGAAAAGCTAACCCCAAGAGCTATTGCAGAATTGAAGAGAGCAACTCCAATGAGGGTCGTCGATGTGCCGGCTCAGGTCGTTTTGTAGGTGAATAGAACACATTTTGCTAATGTTGTGAAATGAAGTGACTCTCTCTGCTGCGGCCATTTCTTCTATTCCAGCCATAACAATAATCTATTCCCTGGCCTATCACCGATAGAGATTTCGAGCATTTCAGCCTCTTCGGGATTTCGAACATTGGAGCAAGTGTTATGCCGTATGATCAACTATAAACAGCTCTATATCTTAATTCCGTCGTTGTTCTTCCATAGTACTAAACAGGAAATTAACACGTCTGAAGCATGTCTACTTTATACAATAGGCATTGTCCAAGGATAGAATACTTCAACTCGTAGAGAATTGTGTGACTCAGAATTTTTGATTCTCATCGGGACTCCATTGATCGCATGTCGTAATGGTTTTCCTTATTTTGACTCATAACATTGGTCCGTATATGTTCAACGAATGTGTTTGCGGTTTTGACCTCAGCGCTCACATTGATAATCATTTCAACCTTCTGTCCTTGGTGGATTAAATGAGCTCCATTCTACCACACCGATCCTCTTCAACACGGACCTGTAGTATCATCCATGAACCATGAACAATAAACCACACCACATATATAAGCTTATAGACTCTAATAGCTATATTTTGCTAGCGCTCACCATACATTATCAGAGTCTTTAAAAGACGGGCGGGATGGTGTGAGGATATCGACCGTTTGAACAGTTTTCCATCTTTCAAGGGCACTCGGGAGATACATATTTCCCAGAAGAAAATGGCTGACTCACAGATAAACTATGAAGACGCTCTCAAGTACTGGGAGCAGGTTCCTGCAACGGTTGACGGTGTGCTTGGGGGGTTTGGCGAGACCACTTCTGTTCCCAAGGCTGACGTTGTGGGATCAATGACGTTTTACCGTAAACTGAAAAGCCGAATGAACACAGAAGAGGGAAAGAGCAAGGTTGGTCTAGACTTTGGGGCAGGGATTGGACGAGTAACTAGAGACTTTCTCCATAAAGTGTGCGATAAAGTGGATCTTTTAGAACCTGTGCATCCATTTGTTGAGCAGATGGGTGTAGAGCTTTCTGAACTTGAAAAAGAGGGGAAAATAGGCGATATTTACGAAATCTCCATGCAAGAATGGCAACCCGCTGAGCCTAACAAATACTATCTCATTTGGTGCCAGTGGTGCTGTGGACACTTGACAGACGTGGATTTTTTAAAATGGCTGGACCAGTGTAGGTTAGCACTGCAAAAAGATGGGATGCTTGTTATTAAAGAAAACAACACTAGCTCGAACGAGGATGTATATGACGAGGAAGACAGTTCAAAGACGAGATCAGACAAGAACTTGCGCGGGCTCATCAGCCAGGCGGGATGGAAACTTATTGCTACGGAGAAGCAAAAGGGAATGCCAAAGGAGCTCTTTCCAATTAGAATGTATGCATTGAAGCCTATGTAGGACTGTATGTAACACCTAGACTGTTAGTTTGCTCGGACGTTGGTCAAA
Organism: Citeromyces matritensis; assembly: GCA_030570875.1. Lineage (NCBI taxonomy): Eukaryota > Fungi > Ascomycota > Pichiomycetes > Pichiales > Pichiaceae > Citeromyces > Citeromyces matritensis. The sequence continues at coordinate 71,484 of JAJLWQ010000009.1, forward strand.
TATCAGATAGGGGTGAAAGACTATTTGTAATTAAGTGTCTTCATAGAGATCAGAGTGAACTATGCAAAAAATAAATCATCACTTATTTGGAGTTGGAACATACCTTTTGGTGAGAGATGTTGTTGACAGTGGAAAGAAAAAAGCGAGAGAAAAAAATGTCAATTTATACCGTTTGGTTGAGACACGCCCCCTGGTTGGCTAATGCATCAGCCATTTCGTTACCGTGGATACCCACGTGAGCCTGGACGTAGAAGATGCGAAGCGGTTTCCACCCTTTAAGTTTGTACGCCTTGTTGATCTGTTCGATGAGGGATATGGATGGTTTGATCAGATCCACATTCATCACCGGTTTAGTAGACACAACCTTCTGGCCTTTCTCCATCTTCTTGATCATCCAATTGTTACGTATCCAGTTCTGACACCATTTGGTAAGACAGTTCATGGTGTACTGAGAGTCTGTGCCTATTTGGTAGCATTTTTCCAAAGTGCCCTTTTTAGCTTCCTCAGCTATGCATTCTAAAGCATATTTGACCGCAGTGAGCTCTGCACGCTGGTTGGTTTGCCTTTCCCCTTCAAGCGGGAGCCCTACATTACGTTTATCGTCATCTCCAAAGAAAACCCCCCACCCAGCCACAGCGCCAGTCTTGCCGTTTCCCTTTGAGGCTCCGTCGGTGTAGATCACGTGATGGTGATTTTCCAGTTCTTGCAAAAGATGGCTTTTTTTCCCTTCCAGTTGGTTAGCCTTTGCCTGTAGTTGCCTTTTCTCAGGCTTTCCAATTTTATTCTCACCGGCCACTACTCCACCAGCGCTCCCCACAAAAGCCTTTGCCTCGGAAACAGAGGGAAACTTCTTATACACAGCGCCAGCAAATCCCTTCACCTGCGATTCACACTCTGCCCATGTTTTGTATATTCCCGGGCATCGCCCTTGTTTTACCGCATAGAAGAATACTTTCGCCATATGCACCCATTTTCCTACATCCACTATCTCGGTATGCCTAACCAAAAAATCCTCGTTGTGAACCCCAACTCGTCCCAATCGGTTACCGACAACTTGCGAAGCCTTATTACACCGCAGTACGGATTCCAGGTGGATTTCTACACAGGTCCACCATCTGCGCCGGCGGAAATAGACGGCCCAGAATCCGCCCACCAGTCAGCCAAAGCGTGTTTGCCCGAACTCGAACCTATGCTCAAGGATTATGACGCTATGCTTATTAGCTGCTACTCCAACCACCCGCTTATCGCCGATTTGAAGAAAGTGGACATGTCCAAGAATATCTTGGGCATTTTTCAAGCTTCTCTTCTCTATAGCTTGACTCACACTCCGTCGGTTAAATTTGCCATCTTGACTTCTACAAAGCCGTGGGAAAAAGTTCTGGACCAGTCCATGCTGGAGTTCTTTTACGGTCCAGACTCGTCTGTCAAGGAACTTCCCACTTTTGCAGTCCCCACCAAAGCCGCCAATGTGAGTGTGCTTGAATTGGGAAACCCGGAAAAGTTTGAACAACTCAAGCAAAAAGTGCAGGAGCTTGTAGATCAGGGAGTCCGTGTCATTCTGCTGGGATGCGCAGGTCTTAGCGGACTGGACCAAAAATTTGCCCACATCTTTCCAGACGTCAAGTTTGTCGATAGCGTCAAGGTGGGTGTCTACCTTTTATATGGGCTTGTTGGGTTTGATTCTTTGTGAGTGAGTGACTGTAATGATGTAGCACCATTTTGCCAGGGTTCTAGAATTGTTTGTAGAGAAGTTTGATTTCTTGTGCTCAGGTAAGAAGTAGTGAAAGTGGTTTAGTTGGAAGATTCATTAAAAGAGGTTCAGTTGGGAAATTCAGCTAGTATCAGATCCGTGATTGAGATCGTTTTCCTTAATGCAGGTACTTTGCGGCAGCATTAAGAAATCACATATTTCACACCCTTTCCTTCACCTCTTAAGTAGTCTCGAAACATCAATCTTTGCTCTGTTAAGTCGTCTGACTTGGTCACAACTAATTTGCTGACCAAAAAAGTTTCCCCACCGCGGTACTTTTACATGTCGGAGCTCATGCACCAGAGATAATCTTGACATTAACGTAGCCACCCCATGAACTAAGCAATTGAAATGTATCACGTGACGTAAGGCTTATAAAGACGTATTCTCCATGACTTTGAGTGAGTCCAAATACATCTAATTGCCCTTACAAAACACCTTTCAACTCCTCGGCAAGTTTAAAACAAGGACGTTGTCACCGTTGGCGCTCCACCATTCTTTTGAGCGTTGCTTCTTTCGGTTGAGCTCTAAATATCCAAATCTATTTTATGTTCGATAAACATAGGACTAAAAAGCCAATTGGTAGCATATATGTTGTGTCTTGTTCGGCATATTCGTCTCTGTCACATGCTA
>JAJLWQ010000009.1:83772-110628 GCA_030570875.1 Citeromyces matritensis
AAACACAAGATGCTGCTTCTCGTATTCAAAAGGCTGTTTCACTTAAAAGGCTTTTATTCACCTGATTGGCCAAGTGAATTTTTATACTAAGCGGAATGGTAGAACTTGACATGTGTCCGTCTATGCGATACGAACAGACCAATCTCGTCTCGAAGCCTCAAGTGAAGGTCAAACCCAGCGAGAGTTATAAGACACCTGCGGTTGAGCTTTATATGAATATTCTCTTTTTCAAATGGATCTTTGTGTGCTATTAGATACATAAATAGCACTTATAGAGGGTCTGATCAAGGGAGAAAGCCACAGAACCACCCTCGGTGAGCTCCATTGGAAATCCATACACCATGTTCATTGCATTGGGCTACTCGCACTACACGAGTAGTCGTAAAAGTCTTACGACGGGCCATTTCAGGGCTAAGGATGCCTTGATTTACCAAATGCAACATCAACGTTCTTTGGTGATGTTTCCTTTATCACTAAACAGAGTGATGTAATGCTTTTCTCTCAATTTGGATTGACTGACAAAACATTCAGTTCGAGCCCAATGGCTTCACATTTACTATGTAGATGAATTGCGGTCCTAATGTTTTGTTAATAGGCAATTAAAGAATGCCGAATGACATTCAAGGTTATGCATCCCTACACCTCCAATACGTCCGATACAGCCACACTTTAAGGCTAACAGTTCCCCTCTTACAATTCGAACCATTTACAACAACATTCCATCCCTAAAAGGAACCCCCCTCTCCCCTTAAATCACCGACAAAACCATCCCTCAGGGTTACCCTACCTTTAACCAGAGGGCGTGCACCGTGCTAAAACGTCCCGCTATTTTTTTTTCTTTCAACCAAATCGACATGTCCCGTTTCTTCAATGCCGGATACTCAGATTCCGAGTCCTCATCAGAGGAGGAAGACTTGCTCTCCACGTCGGAGGAGGAGCTAGTATCCTCGAGCGAAGAGCAACTACAGGAATCGACCGATTCTGAGTTTGCCTCAGAGTCACTCTCTGAGTCTGAATCTGAGTCTGAAACCGAGGGCGCCCGTGGTCCGTCTTATTTTTTGAAAAAATCGTTCATGAAGGGAGACGAATCTGATGCGAGTGGAAGTGAGTCTGACGGAGAAGTCAAGGTTGTAAAGAGTGCTAAGCACAAACTGATAGACGAGATGACAAACGTGTCGAGTTCCATAAAGTCGCACTGCAATTCCAACGACTGGGTCAGTATCTTGGCCGAATTCGACAAACTGAACAAATTGGTGCAACGTTCATTGCAACAGAATATTGGAGTTCCCAAGATTTTCATCCAAACTCTTTCTGACTTAGACGAGTTCACTTCCAAAACGACCGACGAGGAAAAACAGAATAAAAAGAAACTTAACGCGTCACTCGCGAGAGCCCTCAATACGACAAGACAAAGAGTGAAGAAGCAGGTGAGGGAGTACGCCGACAAGGTTGATTTGTACCGTACTGATCCAGACGCACTGGATGCCGTTCCCGACAAAGTTGAAGAACAAACTGACGGCGGTGTGAAAACCTCCGCGTCGTTGTCTGTAGATATTTTCAACACTCTGAGAATGATCATAGAAACGAGAGGGAAAAAGAGTATAGACCGTTACGAGCAGGTTGCAGCATTAGAGACTTTGGTTCCGCAATCTTCCAAACCTTTCGAAACGATATCCATCTACATGATTCTGATCCCCATCAGGTTTGATATCTTTTCCAGTGCGTCCTACATGGCCACCGACCAGTGGCGTCTTGCCAAGAGGGATATCTTGAGCCTGATGACCGTTTTGGAGAAGAACGTGATTGAGTACCACATTCTGGAGACCGCTGCTCCTACCGATGACGTTGACCAGGAACCAGCTCCAAATGCCAACGGCATTAAGGAGATACTGGGATCTGTTTCGTCGTTGATAGAAAGACTGGACGATGAGCTTGTGAACTCGCTTCAAGTCCTCGACCCACACTCTCCCGACTACATTGAACGTCTGAAGGACGAAAACGACATGTACAGTTTGATCTTGCGTGGTCAATTATACTGCGAGCAAATTACTCCCAGCGACAAGTACGCTGAGCCTATTGGAGAGCAGCTGGCCAGACTAGTCTTGAGAAGATTGGAGCACGTTTACTACAAGCCCATCAAGCTCATCATTCACAGCGAAAAAATCGCATGGAGCCACATCAAGGGCGATTCTGTAATTTACCAAAGACTGGCCGATCAGAACGACACAGAGTACTGTAACGGCTTACTCGACTCGATTTGCTCCGTTCTTTACAACTTGTCCAACTCTGTTTTCCGCAAGAGAGCCATGTTGTGCCACATCTACTACTATGCTTTCAACGATAACTTCCACAAAGCCAGAGATATGCTTTTGATGTCGCATCTTCAATCCAGCATCCACACTTCGGACGTTTCCTTGCAAGTTTTGTTCAATAGGGCCATCGTGCAACTGGGGCTGTGTGCTTTCCGTTCTGGGCTAATCGAGGACGCCCACCAGCTTTTGCAGGAGATTGCCGGGTCTCAAAGACAAAAAGAGCTTCTGGGCCAAGGGTCACAAAAGATGCTTCAGCAGCAGTCACAACAAAACAATCAGCAAACTGCTTCTCAATCGGGCGAAAAACTGCTGCCCTTCCATATGCACATAAACCTGGAACTGTTCGAATGCTGTTTTCTCACTTCTTCCATGTTGCTGGAAGTTCCTCAGATTGCGAAAAACGAAGAGTCCTACAAGAGAAAGTACAACGTTGCCTCTTCAAAATCCTTTAGAAAGATTTACGAATTCCACCAAAGGTCTATTTTCAAAGGTCCTCCAGAAAACACAAGAGACTACATACTGCATGCAGCTGACGCTCTCTTGTCGGGAGATTTCGAAAAAGCTATCGAGCTGATCAACCACATCAAAATCTGGAACTTGTTCAACAACAAATCACTCAAGTCAATGTTGAGTGAAAAGCTCACAGAACAAGGACTCAAGACTTATATCTACCTTGTATCGTCTTACTACTCAAAACTGTCGTTGCAGCAGTTGGCAGACAAGTTCCATTTGCCCACTTCCAGAGTGACTTCAATCTTGTCTCAGCTTATTTTCACAAACGAAATTGCGGCAACTCTGGATTTGGACTCGGAGGTTTTGATCTTCCAGGACAGTGTTGAAGAGTCTGACATTCAGGAGCTGGCTCTGCAACTCACAGAGAAGCTCAACACGCTCTACGAAAGAAATGAAAAGCTTGCCAACGGCGGATACCAGGTTACTCCGCAGCAGGGGAAGAAGTTGTTGAATAAGAAGTAACTTATCTCTGAAGCGAAGCGGATACGAACAATGAGCGAAGCGAGTTGTGAGTTGTAAGTGGGCTTACAAGGGCTGAGTTTATGTGATTTTAATCTCAAGATCAATTTATTACTGGGAGTGTTTTCAGTTTGTAAAGGTAGCAGTCTTAAAGCGAAGCGGAGACGAACAATAAGCGAAGCAAGCTGTTAGTTGTAAGTGACCTTGCAAGCATTGAGTTTATGTGATTTCAATCTTAGTTTATTACTGGAAGTCTTTTCAATCCATCAAAGTAGCAGTTTTGATTATCGATCGTTTTTTAGTCTATGACTCAGTTGCCTTTCACATTACGCAACCTAGAAAATGTGGGTTGTCCTTCGGCATATCTGCCACGCGACTGTGTAATCATTTTTGTACGACGAGTCTCTTCATATTGTTTTAGTAAGATTTGATCAGTTGAGGTCTAGTACTTGAAATAGATCTCGCATAATGATACTGCTTCTTTTATTGAGGCCCCACTGAAGGTAGGCAACTATAATATTTCTGATTGATCTTATTGAGAAGCGATCTTCAATCCTTTAAATTGTCGTTGTGCATTGAGGTGGCAGGGTCTACCGCTCAAGCTGCTACTTCGTTATACTGCACAAATTGAGACTAGCCGAGCGAGATGTAACATGCCCCATCCAACTTTTCCTGCAACTTTTCTCGCTTTTCAGAATACTTTTTTCGGAATGTAGGACTGGATATTGTTGAATGTAAAATCATTAGCAATCTGGAGCCAATCACCCGATACACTAATACAAAGTATCCTTGGCATGAGACATTCGACCATGTTTGGTATATATTCTATCTTCTCTATGCAATGTTACACATAGCGAGTGAGTGTGTGATATCGCGTATTGACCGGACCAAAAAGACAGTATGTTTTTCATAAAGAAGACAAACCTAGAAAGTGGACTTGAGTCATTGGGCCAACTTGGTAGAGTCGGTATACCTAAAATCCTCTCATGAAACTGATTTTGGTCTAATTTCGGGCGATAGACTCACTATTGGTGAGTCCTCTTTACCTCCTCTGTAGGCTTATGCTGCATATTCTCCCCATTGTACATTGTTGGGTGGCAAAGCACCGATTACTCCTTTAATCAGGCCCCTCCTTAAAATATAAATATGTATTCTCTTTAAGCCAGCATACCTTATTGATTTCTCCAGTAGTACCGAATATTGAGCTGGCTTTGAAAGAATGACAATTGTGCGCTTTCTCCTGACACTGTAAATTTCGCTTCTTGTTTGATTGTGTTAATTCATTGTTAAACACATCTTCTCGTGCCTTATCACATCGTAAGAGGTGCGGTCGTTAATCGGACAGAGCAGTTAAAATGAATTTAGCCTGTTGGCGTGATTTTGCCAGCCTAGGTTGAAACACCCATAGTTTGCAGGCAAGTTTGAGTTGATCTGCAATGATTTCGTACCTGCTTGTTTTCATAATTTACTTCGAATCACAGTGGAGAACACATCTGTTGGGCCTATGCCACAAGATCACGATAATGCCTCGATCAAAAGTTAACTAGAGTGAAATATTTCACAATCTCATACCTTTATTTTCTCAGTTTGATGCTCTACAAACTGGCTTTATAGCTCTAAGGCTATGACTTAATTATTGCTGCGTTGTATCAACAACCATTGTCGTTTCCAACTGATAAAAAGGTGACCACTCTCTTTCAATAGAAAGCTGTGACATCAGAGTGAGTGATCCTGAACTCAACTGTTCCAGTTCCTCTTAATCAAAAAGGAAAAAGTGCTCGCAGATAACTCAAAATTTCAAAGGTGATGCATTCTGATCAAACATTTCGGCACTGCATTATTGTCTTTTTTGTCATGTGCACTCCTTTCTGCCAAAAAATCACGTTGTGCTAAAAAAAGATAAGCATTGAGTACACCATGAAGTCTTTACTCAAGGGTCACCACCGAAGATCGAGTTCTGTGGATCAGGATTTTGCTGCTGAGAAGCGTATACCACTCAAAATCAACACAGCGCTGTCGGAGGCTCCCAATTCCAGTCCTCTTCATCAGACTTCCACTTTCTCTTCAACATCTCCACCAGGAACTACCCCTGTTACACCTACATTTGTTCACCCATCTACATTTTTTGGGTCTCCCTCTGCTGGCGCAAAAAGGGCTTTCAAGCCTATTAAGAATTTGCTGAGAAATAAAAATTCCAACTCTAGTTTGGTACCCGACAAGAAGAGTCTTTCCCCGACAAAAGAGCTATTCAGACCTGTGGTTAAAACAAGCGTATCTACACCCTCTATATATGGAACTAAAACTCATACTTGGGGGGAAGTCCCTTTCCATTCGTCAGAATCTAGACCGGCCTTGGAATCGTTGACTAGTCTCTCTACTACGCACTCGATGAATAATCGGGACGAGTTCAGTTTCCGCAATGAGTCGCGATGTTCAGTCCATTGCGAAAAGGTTTTGAAGAATGAGAAGAATGGAGATACCAAAAGTGAGAAATTAGATCAAGACGACGATACGTCCTCTGTCTTTTCTTTTGAGCAAAATGCGAAAAGCGGTAGAAATGCTTCTATCAGGTATTACAAAGATAAAAATGAGCTTTTAAGTGAGGAGGATAAAGTACCGGTGAACCCCGGCAAGTTTCGCAAGGGAGCCAAACAAAGCGGATTCATAGATGACTTTCTTGCGAGCACGGGTGAGTTTGATGAGCAAGATTTTCAAGAAGAGATGAACTATTATGACGAAGATGATGATGACGAGACGGATGATTTATTCAATCGACAGTTGTTTTCGAGTGATGATGAGGAGGGTGAACCCAGAGACGTTGAAAGCGAAGAGATTGAAAGCGAAGAAATTGAAAGCGAAGAAATTGAGATCGGAGAAACTGAAAGCGGAGAAAATGAAAGCAAAGTCAGAATTATAGAACCTGAAAGTAGAAGCGAAGAGTCATCTCCAGATGCTAGATCGAGTCAGTTAGCCAACACAGGGTCTGAAATCCACAACCTCTTACTTACAGCATCGTGCTATGACAAGAGTTCGTGCTTCGATAAAAGACACTCACGCGATAACAACAATGCAAACAAAAATAACAGATACTCCTGGTTTCCAAAAGATGAGGAAAAACTGAGATCGGCTGAAGACCCTTTGAAAAAATCTCCAATGTCTTCATCTTCAAAGACAAACAAATCCACTTCAGATGAGTCCGACAACGTGTCCTGCAACTACAGTCTGCCTGCCGTCACCTCCAAGTACCAAAACTTTTTCAACGAGAGCGAGGAACTTGATGAATTGGACGATTCTGTGCTCGACGAGATAAACCAAGTACCTGCTGATTTTGAGTTTGGCCGCCTCCATGGTAGTGATTTAAAAAAATCAAACTCCATCAATGATTCAAAAACCGGATTAGGAATAGCAAGGAGCGACTCAAGCACAAAGTTTCAGAAAAAACACAAAACTATAACGCTATTCACCGCATCAAGCCAACAGAATAATTTGCAAGAAGACGATTTCGATTTCGCCACTCTCAAACTGTCTACGCGATTTCAGAAGTTCTCCAAACAGCCAAACTCTCCGCTTACAACAATAAGCGAGACATCGTTTGACTCTCCAGGAAGGGTTTCCTAGCGTTTGTCTCTTGCCTGAATGAAGGTTTGAAAGTCGTAACTGGGGCTTTGCTGGTAGTCGTAGTAGTCGCGTTGTGTCTCTTGAGTTTGAGGGGCAGATTCGAAAAGGGTCACCAAGTTTGACTTTGTACGTCTGTGACTTTTGTCATTTCGGAGATTTCCTGAAAAGGATTCTAATTTCTGCGATTTGTTAGAGGAAGCGGGCTGAAGTGTTTGAGGGCTGCGGTGTTGAGGGGCTTTTTGGAAAAGTTTTTGAGAGGGACTATCGAGCCTTTGACAATGATCAAGTTGGAGACTGCGACTTTGAGTGTGGCCCTTTTGAGGGGGAAGTTTTTGAGGTATTAGTCTCTTTCCCGGAGCTCTCTCTTCCATTCGAACACTCTTCCTCAAAGGCTGAGAGATGGGTCGAACCATTATCGACTCGTCTCCCTTGCGGAAACTCGACGTAGAGTCCGCACTACTCGAACTTATTTTTCGAACATCTTTTAATCGCTCTCTTTGCGGTTTGGAGTACATTGAGTATATCCTTTCTAGTGCATCGTCTTTTTTCGTCTCATCGTCATCAATAACAATAACTTCAGGTTTCGGTTTTATTTCCAGCTCCTCAACCTCCTGCGTAAGGTCAATTGTGATACTGTCTCCATTGGAAGTAGCCGAAGATGTGCTGTGTGGCTTGGAAATTTTCGAAGAGCGAGAAACTGTGGAAGAGCGAGACGCAGATGAGGCGGTGTTAGTTTTGGAGACGTTTGAGTGATGAGAAGTCAATGGAGGAAACTCCAAATCGCTTCTTGTTGCAACGAAATTTCTCAGTGGACTTTGTTGACGCTCTCGTGTTGGAGTTTGAAACTCGGCCCTGGACAGGTCAGGAATAAACACTGAACGCGATTGACGATGTGAAGGAGTTACTTTTGGACTTTGCGTAGCTTTGGAAAGAATTGAGTGCTCGGACTTATTTCGCTGGTGCGGCACTTTGCGAGGGCTCAAAGAATGACGGTTTGCATTTTGGTTTTCCAAAGGCTCAAACTCAATTGTGGGGAAACTGAATGGCGCTCCATCCATTTTGGGTTGGTGTATTTTGAGTTGGTCTATTCTGGGCTGATCCATTCTGGGCTGATCTATTTTGGGCTGATACCCATTTACAGTATATACAAAAGTTCTCCGCTGTGAAGGCTGATTCTTCAATGAAATAAATTCCGGAAACTCTATCTCTAAAGGAATCATGAAGGGATACTTTTCGCTTGTCTCCTCTGGTTTCAAGTAAATTTTCTTCTCTTTCACTTCGACAGGACCATCCTTTGTGTACTGAGCGAACGAGGTCTGATCTCCATTTATGGCTAGCAAATCTATGGCCCCAACAGACTGAGGCCTCTTGTGGTATAGCGCTTTGTTCTGTCTCATGTGTTGTGTGTTTACTTTTTACTATTTTAGGGGATATTTGAGTGAAATTCGTAAATCTGCATGATGCAATTTTAACCTGGGGTTATCTGCATTGCCTAGCGTCGTGTTTTATCTTGCTTCCTTTAATTTCGATTGAAAAACCCTCAGTGAGGAGATAAACTGGACTCATCCTTTCTATGAATGTAGTCTGATTCTGTTTGCTGTTCGAGGAGAGTCAGGGTTACGTAACGTATGAACAAAAAAATTTGATATCTACTCAAGGTTTCATTCGATGACGAATTAGGGCAGTAGAAATATAATCAAGGCTCTTATTTGTTTTATATGGCTGACCTGTGCGACGAAAAGCATGGGCGGTGTTTGGATTATGGTAGTCGAAGTCGAAAGGCTTTATATGGTGGTTGAACAGCACAGTGACCTATAGTGGAGCCTTATGTCGATCAATGAGTTGACGTTGAACTCCAGTACTGTGCTTGTCTTATCACTTATTGTTGTATCAAGCCTATGACGTTGCAGGTCTCTAATGCTAACGGGTCCTAGCCTCCGAGACACGGTCAATCCAAAAAGAAAAACATAACCTCGAAGGTGAACACACATGTCAAGGGAGGATATACGTGGTGAGACTGCGATTCGCATCTAATAACGCCTCGTTTGGTCCCTCTCAGCTAAGACTTCGTCGCGTGCTCTAACATTCATGGTGTCATAGGAATAGTGTATTTGATCTTTTCAAAAGAACTCTATTGTACAACCATTGAATCTAGCCATCTTGCAGTGGAGTCCGATCTGCCCAGAACGGTATCAAATCTGCATCCCAACTCTATTAAAAATCCATAAATTACACTTACAAAACGATATTCTTGGCCAGTTTAGCCTTGTACTGCAGAATCGAGCCATCCCACCTGGTGGCGGTCTTGTTCTCAACCACGTAGATATCCTTTGCAATCTTGTCTAGCAAACGGAAATCGTGCGACACAACACACACACCACCACTGAAATTGTTGATGGCGTCGGCTAAAGAGTCAATAGTGGCAATATCCAAACCGTTAGTAGGCTCGTCAAGCAGCAGAACGTTTGGAGCTTCAAGAGCCAAAAGTGCGAAAACAACTCTCGAACGCTGTCCCTCAGAAAGAGTGGCCATTTGAGAAGTTTGACCCTCTCCGGTCAAACCAAATCTACCCAGCTGCCCTCTCCAGTACTGATAGTCCTGTGAGATGTGCGGGAACTTGTCTCTGACAAACTCCAGAGGGGTCTTTGTCAGGTCCAATTGGTCCTGGGAGTGCTGCGAGTAGACACCGAGTTTGACGTGGGTATGTCTTGAGACTCTTCCGTTTTGAGGCATCAAGTCTCCCGTCATCAGTTTCAACAAAGTAGACTTACCCACACCGTTGGGTCCAACAAGCGCAACACGCGAGTCCATATCCACACCAAACGAAAGGTTCTCGTACAAGTTGTGTTCCGGGTTACCGTCGTAGGAAAAGTCAATCTCGTCAAACGACAAAACTGGAGGTGGAAGCTTCTCCACGTCTGCAAATTGGAATGAAAACACTTTGTCAGGAGCAACAGGCTGAATTAAACCGTCAGCCTCCATCTTATCCAAAATCTTTTGTCTGGACTTGGCCTGTCTAACCAGATTGGCATACGTACCAGCGGAAGCGATAAACTTCTTAATATGCTGAATTTCTTCTTGCTGCTTGTGGTACTGCTTCATCTGGTTGGTTTCCAACTCTTCTCTTGTCTTTGTGTAAGAGTCAAAGTTACCACCGTACGCCTGAAGCTGCTTCATGCGCATGTCAATCATGTTGGAACACACACCGTTGAGGAAATCCTCCGAGTGGGAAACAAGAATCAACGTCTTTTCGAAACGTTTCAGATATTCCTCTAACCACACACACGCCTCCAAGTCCAAATGTGCAGTAGGGTCATCCAACAATAGCAAAGTTGGCTGAACGAAAAGGGCCTTGGCCAGAGCAACACGCATCTTCCACCCACCAGACATGTCTTTTGTCTTTTTGTTAATGGTGACTTTGTTGAACCCTAAACCTGTGAGAATGATAGCAGCACGAGACTCGAACGTGGATGGATCCATAGTGTCCATCTTTTCATATAAGCCTTCTAGAATCAATGCCTCGGGACCCTCCTCCATAATGACGTCCTCAACCGTCTTTTCTAGACGAGCCAGCTCGTGCTCTGCTTCACGGATGACATACTCCAAGGCTGAGAACTCTGAAGGCTCAGCTGGTTCATCCAGCAAATAGATATCGATGTGTTCAGGAATGGGGTACTCGCGGGCCGCCAGAGCTTTCAATAAAGTGGACTTACCGCAACCGTTCTCTCCCAAAAGACCATAACGACGGCCATAATTCAACTCCAGAGTGGAGTCTTGTAATAGTACTTTTCCGTGAAAAAGAAGAGAAACAGAGGATATCTTAATATCACGCGATGTTTTCAACGAATCTAAAACACCAGTTACAACTCTATCAGAGAGACCATGTTCGTCCTCTTGCAATTTCATTTTCTGGATTTGGTCAGCAGTCTCCTTGACTGTGTCCTTCTCCTTCTTGGGCTTTTTCCCAGCAGCAGCACGCTTTGCTTCTCTCTTGGCTTTTGACGCAGAGACAGACATGTTTTTGTTGTTGAAGTGAAAAGGGTTCCTTTATATTTCAATGGAGTGAAAAAAAAAAAAAAAAAAAAAAACAGTGAGGGTTACCCGGACGGGGCCGAAGTCAAACCCCCTCGATAATAAGCTTTCTACCAGATGTATAGTAAAAACGATTTGGGCAGTACGATAAGGTTCAGGAGATCATTCTCTTCTTAACTCCTCAGCTAACAACCTCCCCTTAAAGTGACAATATTATATGCATTATGACGTATGTGGTGTAGGGGTGATTGCTGGTACAGATGATGTCAGTCTAACAAATCATCCAGAAACTTCTGTGACTCTGTAGGATCCACTTTATTGGTTACAGGGACACTACTTCTTTGTATGGTTTTCTTCTCCACAGGAGCATTCATCAGATCGTCAATATCCACAAGTGACTGCTCATCTTTTTCTTCTCCCATGAGCTCCAGTAGATCACCCTCGAGTTCCGTGTCTGAAAAGTGCTCCAAATGTACGGCGTTGCCAAATTTACGGTCGACCAAACTTCTGTAATTGTCTCCATCTCCTGATAGAGACAGTTCCAGTACTTTTGGTTTCTTTTTCTCACCAGAGAATTTCATCTTCATCTCGTTCTGTAGCTTGACCGAGGCAGCCTTGTCTTTCATTTTGTTCCACTCATCCATTTCACTTTGGTTGAGTTCTCTTATATGACCTTTGTCCTCTTTGGGAGTTCCTTGCAAAGACCACTCCAAAAGCTCAGATTCGGACATTTTTGAAAAGTCCATTTTTCGACGTTCAAAGTCGCTGTAGTCTTTGAAAGTGAGCTTATTAAAGTCAACATCCAATGGCCGGTCATCTACGGGAATGGAGGAGCCAACTTCCTGGTATCTCCAATCATTTGATTCTAACTGAGTGCGATGCCCTTCTATATCTTCTTCACTCCCTTCACCATGTTCACTATCCTGCACCTGCTCCACCTGCTCTACCTCATCTACCTTGGCGATAGCTGGTTTTATTCCATGCTTCCTCTGGTAGTTCCTAGTGGCCTTTCTATCCCATTTACTATTATGAAGCACCATCTATCACGATTGTGTAAGCATTTACGTAATCACTTTCCGTCCGGGTGCCCCCCCTCCTGCATTTTTCTATACAGGCGATAACGTAGCAGTAAATAACTTGACAACTAATGCCACAACGCAACATAGGAACAGTTTCACACAAGAGTTATATAACCCCCGATATTCCAACAGTTTGAAGAGAAGTACAAGATATGATGCTCCACCAGAAACCAACAACGGTCCACACACATGATGATACCAGCCACTATGGCAATAACAATTCTGCTCCCCCTCGCCGGAGAAAACAGGACTCCAACGTTCATATACCGGCGCAGCGGCTTCTTCCCGATGGTTCAGTTGCCGATTTCGGAAATAGCCACAAGAAGAACCAGCCCGATCGTCCATTGCCCAAAAGCAAGAATAGATCTAAGCGCAAGAGTCCTGAGCCTTCTGGCGAAGTCTCGAATGATCTGCTCACTTTGTTGAGTGGAAAGGAAGACAGCCCTGTTCCGCAAAACAAGGGTAAAAAGAGTCCTGTCACGGTAAATGACATCACCAACGACTTGAAAAAGTTGTTGTATGATAACCCAACTTTGCCGGATGGTGCAAAGCCCGATTTCGATAGCGAGGTCAAAAATAGGTCAAAGCTCTATGACAAGTCTGCTAAACCCAAATCCAAGAAGGAGAATAGGCCGAAAAAAGGCCCCAAGGAAGTGGTTGTGAATTTTGAAAATTCTCAACCAACAAAGGCGTATGCTGGCTCAACTTTTGGTCAAAGTGCTCCCTCGGCGGGGACTCTGCCCAAACCCAGCTTTCTATAACGTTTAATATAATGCACTTGTGGAAATGCTTCCCAGTGGATTTTTGTCTGTGATCACTTATTGCCGAAGGAGCTGATTTAGTGGGTAGACACTTTTGAGTAAGTCTTGTGAACGATGGATTATCTGGTATTTTGCTATTCGTCCGTGAAGTGGAGTCATTTACGGATGTTTAATTTTTAGAGAGCCATTGATTAAGGTCAATGGAGAATGATTATTTCAGAGAATGCTCGTTTTAATGAGTCCATTGTCTGTCGAGCTCTCCGAGGGGATCATGCGACGTACGAGTGAGTGGATTGGAGTTTTTATCGAACATTGCAAAGTGCTTCTCTGTGCTGGCTCAAGATTTAATTCCATCGAGGCTTTTCATAACCACAAATTCAATGCAAGTCATGCATGCTTTTTTAGTGTGTTTAATTGAAAGAATCCGCCGGGTAAAGATGACCGAAGAAGCTCTCTGTTGACCGTCATACAAGTAGATGAAGTCGTGCTTTTTTACCCTTATTTCCTACCTTATTCTGCAAAGATAATTAGAATTTGACGACTTAATCGCCACAGTGTAAAGGGGGCAACTTCATAGCGTACAGATCTGAATGATCCCGCATAACTTGCAGAGTTCAACTGCTCAATTGCCACTCTACTGAAATAGTATCGCCATCCGTCAACCTCAGTCCCATCCTCATTGAGCAGTTTCTCAATTCCTGAAAAGTCACCACCAACGGTACATATTGCATGTAATGGAGCAGATAAATCATAATTTTGATTTGAAGGGCCTTGATGATCTCCCTCATTCATAACGATGTGCGAACATCTGGCCATTGTCAAGTCAGCTGATCACACACAACTATTGATCACAAGAGGTCTTAATGACGCAAGGCTATGCCATCATTCTTGACCCATTATATGCTTTTTTTTTTTTGACCAAGACACTTTTACATCACTCCTGGTCCATGGAATAGCTAAAAGGATTATGAAGAGACCTTTTTGAAGAGCATTCCAAGTAGGCTTCACCAATCAAGGTTTATATAACTGCTGTCTTCACAAGGTATTCTTGTTAATGTCTGATGATACTGCGACTACGACTAGTTCTGGGTGTAACGTTCTATTCCTGTTTGGTAAATGGCTGCTGTCCTCCAATTACGAAATAAATGATATCACGTATGTCAGACGCAATGCGGGGTGATACATACGCATTGCATCTTGCATAGTATAAAGCTTGCCCCTCAAACTGACACATCAGGTATAGTTGCGTCGCTCATGCATTTCATGAATATGCAATGACACTTCTCGTTATCCTGACAATCCAATTGGATATTTAATATTGTGTGAGACTAAATTATTTGAGCATACACGGAATATTTGTGATAAGTCTTTATCCTCTGACACTGAAATAGATGCCATTTCTGTTGTATACAAAGACACACTTGCTAAACCCGCCGTTTGAAAGATGCATCATACATTAAAATAATCAATCAAGTACTGAAGCGAGATCAGCCACCACTTAATCTTATGTTATATGAGTAGGTTTATAATTACTTCACTGCTATAGCATTTACAACAATAGTATATTTTCTCCAGCCCATCTCAGCATATACTTTGAGAGAAGAACATGGTGATGTACACGAGACGCACAACACAATCACCTTCTTCGCCCTCGAGTGTCGAGACACTGCACTTCATTGTTTGAACATTACTCAGAGCATCATGTGCTCCGCTGACCCGGGTTTATGGAAGATTGACAGCAATGGACTGGGAGAATTTAAAAGAGCTAATTCCTAATTGAGAATTTGAATTTAACCCTCGAAAAATAGCCTTAAGATCATCATCAGCCCGCTCTGGAGCACATCTTAATACCGTCCCTTCCGCTTCGCTGCAGAGACAAAAGATTGAAATAATCAAGTACTGAAGCGATTTCGTTGATTTATCCCTACACCACATGTCATACACCCGCCATCACAGAAGGTCTTCATCACGACAAAGAGGGTCGTTCTCCATTCGAGCCGACTCCATCTCTTCGAACCGCCTTGACGAAAATGACAGCGAAATCTTCTCGGGAGCCGCATCCGAAGTGATACCATCCTCGTTCTCAAACTTCCACCACCACATTCCCTCACCATCTTTACGGAGAGTCTCTCAGGAGAGCGCTGTTTTCGAAGACCACGGACTACTCGCAGACTATTTAAGCGACTCCAATGCTTCTTTGGCCGATTTTCAGGAAAGATCTCAGTTTCGGTTTTTCACACCGCAGGAGATCGAAAATGCACAGGGTTCATCCACTGTGGAGTTTAGTGAAAATACAGACCACGCGGTCGACTACGACACAAACTGGAACTCGTACCAGGACGACTATAACGTTCCTGTGAGAGGCAGGAGCGACTCTATTTCAAGAGCGTCTCTCAGTCGTAGCAGCTCGTTCTTGTCCCACCTCCAGCGTCGTCGAGAACAGTCAGTAAGCGCTCGCGATCACTCTCCGGATCCGGAGGATTATGTAGAAAGGTATAATGACGAAGAAAACGACGAAAGTGAGAGCCAAGACGAGTTCCCCATCAAGGGGAAAATTGGCCCTCACCACCACAAACTCCACTACCCTCAGTTCCCAGCCCAATTACACTACCAGCGGTTCTATATCGCGGAGCAGGATCTCGTGGTGGGAATTGCAGGGTACACTTCCACACTGTGGAAACAAGTTTTGTACTATCTTTTGTGTGTTTTCAGTTTTGGCCTTGTATATCTCGTTTTACGATGGCTCCCGAGATACAGGATCATGCTGCGGGGGAATAGGTCTCCGTTGGGAAGTTGTGAATGGTGTGTGATCGAAACCGAGTTTGGGCAGCTTGAAATTATCGATATCAATAGAGAGTGGTACGATCGCCCCATGTCCAATTTTCTCCCTAAAAACATCGACCAGGAGTCAGAGGACAAGTGGCGGGACGAGGATATCGACCCGGTCATTCCTGTAATGATCTGGTTCGAGTATAGATATATGAAGTTTTTCTACTCTCCCGTCGAGGATCTCTTCAAAACCAACAGCAACTGGTGCGATCCGGCCTGGGAGAACATCCACAAAGCTCGAGAGGGGCTTTCACAGGAAACTCACGAAGACCGGCTCATGATCTTTGGACGTAATGTCATTGATATCAAGGAAAAGTCCACCATGCAACTTCTCACAGACGAGGTGTTCCACCCTTTTTATGTTTTTCAGATCTTTTCCATCCTTCTGTGGCTCATGGACGACTACTATTACTACGCTTCTTGTATCTTTCTCATCTCGGTCGTTTCTGTGGTCAACACATTGGTGGAGACAAAACAGACACTGCATCGGCTGAACGAGATCTCGCGTTTCGAGTGCACCGTGCGTGTGTGGAGAAACGAATTCTGGAAAGAGGTTGAAAGCGGAGAGCTTGTGGCGGGAGATATATACGAAGTTTCTGATCCTTCTCTGAATACCGTTCCGTGCGATTCTATCTTACTCTCAGGAGACTGCATCGTCAACGAGTCCATGCTCACGGGCGAGTCTGTTCCTGTGTCAAAGCTACCGATGCACCAGGAAACTGCAGCGATGCTTGGAGATGAGTTTCGCAAGACGAAAATATCACCAACTTTGGTGAGATCGTTTTTATACTGCGGAACGAAAATTATCCGGGCTCGTCAGACAAGTGCTTCTGAACCAGCTCTTGCGCTTGTTGTCAAGACTGGTTTCAACACCACCAAGGGTTCGCTTGTGAGATCAATGCTGTTCCCCAAACCTACAGGTTTCAAGTTCTACCAGGACTCGTTCAAGTACATCGGTGTGATGACTTTGATTGCGATGATCGGGTTTGTATTCTCGGCTGTTAACTTTGTCAAGCTGGGACTGCCCACCAGAATCATCGTTTTGAGAGCTTTGGATATAATCACTATCGTAGTACCGCCTTCTCTGCCGGCCACTTTAACCATCGGAACAAGTTTCGCCTTGTTCCGGCTGAAGAAGAGCAACATTTTCTGCACGGCCCCCACGAGAGTGAACATTGGAGGGAAACTTGACGTGATGTGTTTTGACAAAACAGGCACTTTGACGGAGGAAGGTCTTGATATCTTTGGCATACAGCCCTCTCATCGTTCTGGCAAAGATAGTTTTTTCAACGAGCTGAGTAAAAGTGCTGAGGGGACTTTACTTTTCCTCACCATGCTCACGTGCCACTCTTTAAACTTTGTAGACGGAGAAGTCATCGGTGACCCGCTGGATGTCAAGATGTTTGAGTCAACGGGATGGGAGCTTATAGAGGACGAAAACGACAAGGCTCTGGCCGATTTCAACGGAAAATGCTCATCCCACAACTTGAAACCTGTTCTTTTAAGGAACTCAAACCACTTTTGCCTGCAGGTGAAACAGTTTGAGTTTGTTTCTCAGTTGCGTCGCATGTCTGTAGTTTCTACGTCTGCTGGAAACGAGTTTTCTGTATTTTGCAAAGGAGCCCCAGAAATTCTGGCTGAGATCTGTACTCCTGAATCCCTTCCAGCCAACTACACAGACCTACTCCACTACTACACCCACAACGGGTACAGAGTAATTGCATGTGCTTCGAAAGGTATAGCTCCCTCGTTGAGACCGTTGGGCCAATTTATGGAAAAGCTCACAAGAGAAGAGTGCGAGCGCGACTTGGAATTTTCCGGATTCATCATTTTCGAGAACAAGCTTAAATCATCGACAAAGGCCACCATCGCCAAACTCAACGATGCCAACCTCAGAAGTGTCATGTGCACCGGAGACAACATTCTCACGGCGATTCATGTTGCCAAAGAGTGTGCTATAATTTCGCCCGGGTCTCATGTGTACATTCCCATTTTCAACGATCTCAACACAGTATCGTGGATCGAGGCTGATGACTCCTCTCTGGAGCTGGACCCGGTAACACTCACTTCACCGGCTTCTCATGAAATCATTCTCGCCGTCACAGGAGACGTTTTCAAGTACATCCTAACGGAACATGCGGAAAACACTCTTTTGATTGAAAAAATGCTTCTATACGGAAGGGTCTTTGCCCGTATGTCTCCCGATGAGAAACACGAGTTGGTAGAACGACTGCAAAGTCTGGACTACACCACAGGGTTCTGTGGCGATGGAGCTAACGATGCAGGAGCTCTCAGTGTGGCAGATGTAGGGATTTCCTTGAGTGAGGCTGAAGCTTCAGTAGCCGCTCCTTTCACTTCCCGCATCTTCGAAATCTCCTGTGTGCTGGATGTTATTAAAGAGGGAAGAGCCGCTTTAGTGACGAGCTTTTCGTGTTTCCAGTACATGTCGCTTTATTCTGCGATCCAGTTTATTTCTGTCTCGATCCTATACAAAAGAGGATCCAACTTGGGCGACTTTCAGTTTCTCTACATCGATCTTTTTCTCATCTTGCCTATCGCAGTGTTCATGTCGTGGTCCAGACCGTTCCCGCAGTTGTGCTCTCAAAGACCGGTGGCCAATCTCATCTCACCCAAAGTCCTTGTTCCTTTGATTTGCAGTATTCTTCTGCTTTTATCGTTCCAGGTGATGGTTTGGCTAAACGTACAGAGGCAGCCGTGGTACGTCAAGCCAATCCCAGGCGGAGACGATGCGGTTGAGTCTTCTGATAACACCGTCTTGTTCTTTTTCTCCAACTTTCAGTACATTCTGATCGCCATCGTTCTGGCGGCAGGCCCACCGTATAGAGAAAAGATTGTCAAGAATGTGGCGTTCATAGTTAATGTTGCTGTTGCCGGTCTGGTTTCGGCTCTGTTGATGACTGTTCCACCAGATTCGTGGTTGGGTAAACTGATGAATCTGACTGACATTTCCACTAGTTTCAAGCTCTTGATTTTAGTGAGTGCTGTGGGTAATCTGGTTTGTTTGCAAGTTGGAAGAAAGTGGGTTTTCCTGTGGCTTGCGCAGATGTACAAGAGAGTCTGGGGTAGACGAGAGAGCAAGAAAAAATTTAAAAGGCTTCTTGGGGAGTTTAAAACTGTTGTCTAAATTATTGCAACGAAGCGTAAGCCTAGAAGGCTCTCAAGATCAAGATTGTTGAATGAAGTTACGATCTAGATCGCCATCTTGGTGAGTACAACTTCCACCCGCACGGCGCGACCAGTTGATGCACAATGACCTTTTCCGCTTCATCAGGCATCGAGCTTACCCAATGGGTGTAGCTTTTTTATTAGATAATGAACAAAGTGTAAAAAGACTTTATAACATACGGTGTATCTATGTTCATCTCCGTAAATGCCGTGATTTGGGTGATTACTGAGTCTCCCCACGAAATTTTCTATATTTGCAGAGTGATATGCATTCATCAAACTACTATACTCTGACACTTTTAAACACAGAGATCATTTAAGTTGTTTGCGAAAGATTTAATGGCTGTATTGAAATTTTGGTTGAAAAAACATGCAGACACATCGCATGGTATACTATCTTTTGCAACTACGAAGATGCTATGACAGAGTGTAATACGGGAGCCCATCTTATAATGTACACAAACTCATAGGTCGCATTCAAGCAGTTAATTTTTGATTCCATCCATTCAGCTGAAACACAAATTGTGGCAGTTAAAAGCAACACTTGATCCACAAAGTTATCATTCTCGAGTTTGAGAAGAGCCCACACACACATCCTCTTGTACTCAGTGCTACTCAGCTCCATGCAAAAACAATTATATTGCCTGAGCGGTAGTGAACAATCATGGCGTAGAAATCGAATCTTTGGGTTTTTTTTCTAATTCAGATTCTCCTCTCTGTTCGAGTTACAGTTCTGGGTCAGAAACGTCAGAAACATCGTAGACTCGGATCCTCAGTATTACACACCGGCGAAAATCAGAATTGGCTACAGAAACCTTGTTGCTAGTGGAATCGCTGTAAAGGCGGATTATCATGCTCTTCTAGAGCTTCCGCACTTTTTACAATAGAGCCACTTCGCGAGACAAATCACGGAATCTGACATTCTCAACTTTTCTCAAACCGTTTAACTCACGACTTTATAGTGGATTGTCGAGGAGTGAGATCATTGAAACTTAGTAAATGACCGCAAGGCGTAAAGGTTTTCCTTTTTTCTACTTCTGACATGGTCTGTGGACTGTCAACAAATGCGTCTGGGTTGGCGGATGGAGAAGTACGAGAGATTGATGAATTTAGCTTATTAGATTTTTGATTTTCTCATGTTGTTTCTCGTTGACTTCGTACACAACGCCCATGCATTTGTCGCATTCAAATACTCTTATTAGTCTCTGCCATATTGTAATACTAAAACTGAATTCATCAATCGCCCGTACTTCTCTATCCTCCACTGTAAATGACGCTTGATGATAAGCCACAGACCAATATCATCATTGGGAATGTAAAAGCATCACGTCCTGCTACGCTCCAATGATCTCACGTACGTCATAAAGCCTATCTGCGGTCCAGTAGAAAGCTAACTGGATAGGAAGAAATAAAGAGTTACACTACCAAGGTGGCGATAAGAACCCTTGGTCAAAGATGTCCCTCTATGGAGGGGTATCTCAAGGTAAAAGTGGACATTGTGCGATCATGATTGCACTCCACGAAAATCCACAGACCAATCTTATGGGTAAAAAATGGAAACCACGTCATATGGCGGCTGCAGTATTAGTCTTGAAACCTTAAACGTTCAAGGAAAAGAAGGATCAGCATGGGATAGATTGCCGGGAGGAGAAACGAAACACTCGCCGGATAGACCTGGAAGCCATAGCCTCAAGTAGCAGAATCCAACAGTAAGATCGCTGCATAAGAAATGAAGAAAGACGGGAATTAAAGAGTTTTGTGAGTCTCTACCATCTTTTTTCCTTACCGACAAAATTGAAACCTCTTTAGGCAATAGAGGTAAATGATTAGCCATAGGGATGAATTTTGAATGAAACTGATGACATTGCCCCTGTATTTGTATTGACCACCTCCTTTGCCTAGCCATGTAGTCAAAAGAAGGATTGGGCTGGGCGATTAATAGTTTTTCAATAGGGGTCAGCTCATCTCAAATTCTTCGAAACTAAAGAAACAGCTCATCAGGATCTGCATTGTGCATTATTGATTTTGTGCTGAGTATTTTTTTGATGGCAGCGAAGACATGAACCTTCTCTGCGAATATGTTCATTGCACACTGCACATTGCTCTGTGGGAAGGGATACTTCAGCGAGAGTTGAAAAAAAAAAAAAGGAAATATTCCAGACAGAGAGACTGCCTTTCCGAAGTAAAAGGTGCTTGGGGTAAAGGTGATGACGGTGATCTTCTCAGTGCGGAGTGGATAGAAGGAGAGATTTATGAAAGAGAGAAGGAGGAGAGGTGGTGGAGGATGGTGCATCTGCAAAAGAGCTCTCATTTCGGGTAGATCCAGTAGTGTGGGTCTGGAGGTTGGAGAAGGAGCTGATCGCTCTTGTTGTAAGGCAGTCATACGGGCGCCCGCAACCCCATCCAACTGTGTCAATCCCGGATTTTGGTATACGATGGCGTTTCCACTACTTGTCAACATCAATCTTTCACGTGAAACGTATGGTGTTGGAGTCTATAGTAATTTAAGAAACGTGATTTTAAGGGGCTACAACACAGTAAAAGTCGTGCGGGGAAAATAAGCACGGAACAGATAAATGATGTGTTATGAAACAAGGTTTTGAAATGCAAGTTGCTGCATGATTTCATGCAACTATTACTCTATCAGGTAAACCATTTTATATCAACTCACCCATAGCTTTACAAAAATGTGTAGTAAAGTTTCGTCGTCAGTGACCTTACACCTTATCACAGACCATAATCATACATATGGTTTGGGTTCTAGACGCTTTTTGCACTCATATTGAATAGT
This sequence comes from Citeromyces matritensis, assembly GCA_030570875.1. NCBI lineage: Eukaryota > Fungi > Ascomycota > Pichiomycetes > Pichiales > Pichiaceae > Citeromyces > Citeromyces matritensis. The sequence goes on from JAJLWQ010000009.1 coordinate 105,353, forward strand.
AAAACTAGACACAATTGGTATGCGCTGAAAGAACATCTCGATAATCAGGGTAGGATTTATGGCGAGCTTACTGTGAGATGTACACATAGTATTTGATGTATCTCTTGGCATCTATTGACACGTAAATGCCAGACTGGTATAAATAAAAGCTCATCCTATGTGATCCGAGCCGACATTCAGGATAATAAAGTGTACAATACAAGTTATTTCCTCTCGAATTACCTTCTTTCGTAGGATTTACTTGAGAACCCTTTCTCAAGCTTGAGGTTGCAGCAAACGTGCCTCAGCTATAAGGTTAATATCTGGCAACTCCAATACTTCACTTGCAGACACCTGCATTACAAAAAACAATGTCCCTACCACTAGAATTGGCACCATTGATTCTTCAGTTCTTACCAGTGAGAACACTTCAGAGATTCCCAGAAGACGATCCCCTGCTGATTTCCGTGCTGAAGATTCAGCTAGGGTGTCGGCCATTCAAAGTCATCTACATGTTCTTAGGAGAAATCACTAAATACAAAGTCAAACACAGAGAAGATGTTTTAATGAGAGCTTTTTCACAAAAGATTCTCTCGTCTCACGGAGTAGTACACACGGTCGAACTCAAAACGGTTCCAGATACCCTTGCTAATTTGTTCTTCAAAGAAGACGACGAGGCTGATGATTCTTATGCTCTTTCACAGGCTGATTATTCTGCCTTTTCACAGGCTGAAGAACTTGAAATTTTATGTAAGGACAGGATAGTTGGCATAATTGATCTAGACCTGTTTCCGAAACTCAGGAACTTTAAGTTGCATCGAATCCATGAAATTGTCACAATCTCTCCCAGGAGTCGCACAAAGCTTTTGAATTATATCGACTTACCCGCCGGATGCACTGTGGATGGGGTATGTCATAACTCAAGATCCGAACATGGCACCATTGAAATGAACAAAGACCGGAGTCACGGGTTCATCAAACTAACCAAGTCTCCGGTTGCTTGGGACCAGCGTTTCGATAAATCTTGGTGTCGATCAATGGAGCTTCGACAGTTGTCTTGTTCGGTGGATGACCTCGCAACCCTGCAGGGACTTCCAAATTTAAGAATTCTCAAATTTGCACAAGCTTCAATTCTCTTATCACAAAGGTGGCTTCCAAGCCTCCCAGTAGAGAAATTGATTTTTTGGGACTGCAAGATTGAGGGAACTGAGCTTGGTTTTTTTCCACTTGTGAAAGAATTGGAGTTTAAAATTTGTACAATGGCGCCTCTCCAATGTCACTTCCCACAACTCGAATCTCTCGTTTTCCTCGACTTGGTCAATGAAACTGTAGACGCAGTTCCAATTGCCAAAGAAAATTTAAAAATGGTCAAGTCGTTTACCCTATCGACCAAGGCTAGGCAATTTGATCTGTCCTCTTTTGAGGAGCTGAAAAATCTTGAAGTCGCAAGGTCGTTCAAATTGCAAAGCCTAGATGGTTTGAATGCTAGCACCTTGGAACAGGTGACATTTGAGCGTTGCCCAAAGCTCGAGGTGGATTTTTCTTACCACGGGAATGTAAAGATTAGTAACGCCGTTTTAAAAGATTCTCTTCTGAATATCTGGTTAAGCATGGCCTAGCATGCTGAGCGGGCATTATCTTCATATGTTGTCGAGTTGTGATGGAGAGGGGGAGGTTATTGTTGATCAACTCTAACACTCAAATATACCGGAAAACGCCCTTGGGGAGTTCTGATCATCGGTTTGTCTTTCTGCGGTCTACTGCATGCGTATGCGTATGCATCTGTGACTTGGTATTATGTGGTAGTAAATGATTATGCTCAGATCACTCCCTCTAGGTGACTGCTATCCGTGGGACATTGTGGCCCAAGTAATCTTCCTCCTTATGCTTCGCAGTACTGGCTGAGGATATTATATAACACTGTTTGTTATGTTGTATGTTCAACTTTCTCTGTTGGAGACATATTTATCTAGAATACCAAACAGCATCTTAGAGTTGGGGTGAAGGAAAGTCTCAATCTGGGCACTCTGCCGTATACCATGTTCAAGATCTTCTACAACCATTGATGGCGAGAGACGAACCGAAAGATTATATATTCTTTCTTTTGAAACATCAACGTCTCGAAAAAAGTTTGCGTTTATACGATATTTCCAACAGTTCATCAATAACAACTACCTCTTCATCATTTTTGCTACGCACCGTTTGAAAACGGCAAACTCTTCTGCGCACAGATTTTGAGTCATTGTTTGGTAATGGCTCAAAATGCATCTGCCATAAGCCATGGATTCCTCAGGACATCCCGTTGCAGCCTTCCAAAGTCGTTGGGAGGGTCTCGGTTTCGACATGGTGTGGGGATTTATGTGGGGTCCTTCCGCATAGAAAGTGGTACGAATATGGCTGACACGGTGATGTCCGGTTGCGACGAAGGGTATGGGCATAACATCAACCCATAATATTTATTTCTCGAGTATGGCTGAAGGCGTAACATCGACCAATTTTATTTCTTGCTTACGTATAAGGATCAGCAATCACTATTTATACGTTAGCGGCTCGAGTTCTTTGTGCAGCCTTGAGGAGCCTGTCATGTTCGACCATACTTTCTTCCTGAACATGGTTGTTTTTGCGAGGAGGTGATAAAGGCATTGATTCCTCTCGAATAAGCATTCTACCGCAAACCAATCAGGTCCGTGGCATCAATACTATGCTCCTGAAAAAGGATACTTTGCGATCCGATTTCATCTTTCACATTGACCGCATAGCATCTCTGCTCATCAACACTCTTGAACATGTAGAGTACAAAAAGTGCAAAATCACAACTCCTCAGGAGATTGAAGTAAAAGGTGTTTGTGCTGCGCAGGAACTTGTGTGAACATGATCCGGTCGGGTGACTGTTTTATAAACTCTCTCCGTAAACCATTCCGGAGGTTTCCATTGGGAAGCCTCTGATACAATCGGACTCGCTAACAGGCGAACCGCAGTTACATACTGAGTCATTACCAGAAATACCGTTCCACTCCAAGGTTTTGCTATTTGAAGCGCAGGTTATTTCCGGTGCAGCAGTTATTATGGCCATACAGGTCTTGGTAGACAACTGAGTGAAGGAGGAGGATGTGACTTTTGTCTCCTATCTCTGTTCTGATATTGGCGCACGGAGAGTGTTGAATGCGTTTTCCGGTCTGAATATCGTTACAGGTGCAGTCGGTAAAATGGATCAGCAAGAGTGGTGGTTCCATAAGCGGTTTGTGGACTCTATATACTTTGGTTGTTAGTGTAGAGGTTATTACTGTCAATTAACCCCGGACCTAATCAGGTGACCTAGGCATCAGCCTAGACGAAGTGCATTGAGTGGGAAGTAGCCTGAATCACGAGTATACGACATATGGTAACATATCTACTACTGATCCACCACAGCTATATTTACTGATCCAATACCAGTATACAATACTGAAGGGAAAGAGACTAATCTATGAGACACCATCCCAGCTGAAGGTATAAACTCACGTAAGATTCTTTAAGACTCTTACTTCATCGATGACAAAAATGACTATTCCATCTAGAAGACCGAGTAATAAGATGTGCATCGATTGCATTACCACTGGTATGTCAGTCTATAGACACCAGAGCATTGATTTTCTACCTACACGACCCCTTTCTCTTTTAGATGGAGACAAATTTGTCATTCAGAAGACTCAAACACACATACAAAAACGGTAGTGTAGTATTTTTTTGTTGTAACATTTGTGAATATTCTCAGCTATCGTTTCTCATAATTACTTCCGCTTCGCTTCAGAGATAATCGGAAGAACGCAGGATTTATGCTCATACAAAGCCCCTACATGACCACTTTACCCAAATAGTCCTCAAGTCTATAGGTTGGAAACACTCCCGATGACTGAGTCACATATTGATCAGACCACAAAAAGGATTTTTGACAACCCATAGAACAACATCATTGGTGAAGGTCCATTCCGTCATGCGACCATTCCCGCTTTGCTTCAGCGATTGAAATTGACCTTGAGATCATCTCTTCCGCTTCGCTTCAGAGTTAATCAGAAGAAGGCAGGATCAATGCTCATCTGCGGGGGGTACACAGAAGCAACAGGCTGCGTTACAACCTGCTGTGGCGGGAGCATCAGCTTTCCCAGCCCATACTTTTCATCAAACGCCGAGAAATCAATCCGACACTGTGTCATCTTCTCATACTCATCCATAGCGTACCGTTCCAGAAAACTCGCATCGTTGTAAATCACCGATCCCACCTCGTTGTAAGTCATGGCATTCACAAACATCAAATGCAGATCCTCCATCAACTCATTGAGCGAATTGTAAATCATCCCCTCTATACGCTTCTTTATCGTATCCAGAGCAATCGGATACCGAATCAGCCGATAGTAATCAGGGTACCATCTTTTGTGCGGTTTTACCAAAAAGACATCACTGAACCGTCTCCCTTCGCCGTTGACGTAATCTAGAACGTGATCGTACATCAACCACAAGTTCTGCTGGAGCTGCGATCTTTCATCGTCACTCAAAGTTAGAGCAACAGAGTAAGGGTCCTGCTGAGAAAGTGGGGTCCCGACTCGTGTAGCGGTCTTGCTTTTCCCAGAAAGAGGCCTTCCCTTTGGACGAGGGTTGTTACGTCTTTTCGACTTCTCTTCGTCGTCGTCAACGATAAAGTCGTCTCTTCTTTTCGCTCTTTTCCGAGGCCCAATATCGTCACTGTCTGAACCATCAGACCGTTCAAACTGTTTCAGCCACTGACCCTCCTCTGCGTTTTCGTCGTAGTCCCTCACTTTTCTTTCTCTCGCTCCTCTTCCATACTCAATCTCTTCTGGTTTGGCAAATATCACTTCCGGATCCTGCTTGTATATCTCAGGAAGCTCTTCCTCTGTCATGAGTCTCTGTTTCGCAAAGGGCTCAGACTGGCGAACCTCATCGAGCTGCTTGAACACTTTGATCTCATTCTCGCTTCTCGCAAGAACCTCGTTAAGCTCCGTGTCGGTCATCCCCTCGTCCTCCTCTTTACTATTCTTCTTGTTATCTTCAGCCTCCAGCAAAGCCCGCAAAAGAGCCTCCTGCTCCTCCGCAGTAGACTTGTGGTCAAACTTACCAGCCTGGATAACTTTACCGTCAATCTCCAACTTCTGCATCGCACGCTCCAGAATCATTTCTTCGATGGAATCGTCCGTAATGAGCCTCAAAATACGCACCTCGTTCTTCTGTCCAATCCGATGCGCTCTGTCCTGAGCCTGCAGATCCTGATGCGGATTCCAGTCGGTGTCGAAAATGATAACCGT
>JAJLWQ010000010.1:8147-98931 GCA_030570875.1 Citeromyces matritensis
TTTTTTTTTTTTTTTTTAATTATGTCATCTAATTCTTTTTTATGTCATCTGAAAAATGTAGTGGTGGCACGGTGAGGCTGGAGCATTGGCTGAAGGGTTTGTTATTATGGCTGTTTTTCATATGTTGCTGGTTTCTTGAATATGAATAACTCTGGATGTGAATAACTCCGATGAATGCCTTCCAGGGTTTGACTGATTACTCGGAGTAGATGACTGATATTTGATTACAATCGTCTATTGGCCCTGCATACTGAATTCGCAGAAATTATCACTCGATGGATGATTCTATCCTTTTCAGTTAGTAACTGCGAATCATCTCATACGACCCGTTGTGGGCCAGGCAGCGATAATGAATTGTATGTCGTTCTCCCCCTTTTCCCACTCTCCGTTTCCTTGATGCCTGAGGTTGAAAGTTACCAGTCCCAGTGTCATTTACCCAACTTCTAGCTGATAGTCCAAGGCTTTTGACATTTGAAGGAGGCCAGTAGTCCAGTGTAGATATGCTGAGGGTAGAAAAAAGCCGTCTTTCCTAGTTGAGGTGAGACTCTTTGGATGCATAAAAGTCCTAAACGGGTATTAGATATGTCTTAGGTGATCTCTGGGCTTTCTGCACAAGGAGAGACTAGTGACTTATTGAGGGTGGCGGCAGCTGAAAACCAGAGACTGCAAAAGCGATTTATGTGGAAACAACTTTTGAGAGTACTTTTGTGGCAAAATTACAAGCGACTTGATATCTCGAAGTGAGTAGATGTTCCAGTTGCTTCAGACTTCACTTTACAGGTCGGTTTCCATTCATTTTTACTACTTAAGTATACGTTTTATCCAGTGTGGCTACTCAAAGAATACCCTTGTGGAAGGCTCCCCTTTAGTCTCACGGCCTCTCTGAGCAACGTGCCATCATCAGTTTCGTGGCCTAGTCGGTTCCTGATTCCGTCTAGAACGCTAGATAGAATTGATACGAGAGGTTCGTTTTCAAGCCAAGTGTTGGCAGGTTCGAGGGGGAGATCATAAATCTGTCGAGAAAAACGTCTGTCAATATGGATCAGGGCAATTCTCATAACTTAGCTACATCCTTCACCTTTATCAAATTCCCGTAAAGGTGAAATTTTGAGAAAGTCGTGACTAAAATCGCCAGGTCCCTATCCAGCAGTTGAAGGTGACCGAATTGAGTGTTTTTAAATTTGGAGAGCTTGTGGCCTGTAAAAAGTGCTCTACTGATTCATTGTTTTTCGCCGAGGAGCGAGCACAATGCTAATAAAGAGATCAATCAGTAATGAAGCTCAACGGTTCTCTTTGCTGGAAGGTATTCTGGTTTTGATAGCGGTCCGACTTGACCGAAGTATTATTCAAAATGAAACAAAGCAATATTCCGATTAGTAAACCCCTGTGGACAGATGCTGTACATGTCCTTTCAAGCCCTTTAAAAAGTCTTTATCGGGGATTCGAACATCTTCAAGTTATAACACACCTTATTGAAGTAAAAATTTCCCATATTTATTAGATATAACAGATAGGATCTGGGCTTTCAAGAGGGAAGTACTTGAACCATTCAGCAGGAAACTCATTATATGAGAAATTATCTCTCACAGGATGTAAATCGAGCCCCAGTTGTTATTTTGCGCCGGCAGTAAGCCACGAGATTCCAAAGATAGACAGGGTATTTCAGTACACTTCAAGTATACACCAGCCAGTACAAAGCAGTCATAGCGATTCACGCTCAGAAGATCAAGGGTTTTATAGATGCAGGAGTACCGTAACATATATATATATATATACTGATCAGTACACGCATAACACGACATACGATGGAGGGACCCGCATCTGACAATCAGTGGAGCCCCTTTCCAGTTGCTGATTCCACTGTCAATCAGCAAGACTTTTTACAAGAACCGCAGTCTGATTTCAAGGGTCCTAAAGAAAATATCAAAGAATCACGGCCGAATGAGCCTACTTTGAACCATTCGGTGATTGATCGTGAGGCAAATAATGAGAAAGATGTCATGAAAGTGGTCAGAGATGTTTCGCCTCCTTTGGATGAGTCGCATAATAATCTTCAGGACCATCCCTGGCAAGTCACTGAGGAAACGCCACAACTAAACCCTGGAGAGTCTGACATCGGTGAGCCAATTTTGCAAGAGGAATCAACTTTGCAACGGGGAAATCCTTCAAGTTCAAATGAAGAGGATTTTTCCAATAATCTAGAAAGTGTGGCTCACGACAATCCAAAAGATGATTTTTTCAGAGAGCTTCAGCAGACTCCTGAGGCTGAGACTAGCTTCGCTCAGAATAGCTCAACTGATTTTCTCAAAGAAGAGACGCACCCAGGAATTGAAAAAGAAACGGTAAACACCTTTGATGATAATCTCATTGAGACTGAGACGAGGTCTGAACAAGGTATCTTCGATGAAAAAAGTGTTAAAGATGCAAATCAATTAAAAGAAGGTTCCAATGAATCAGAACAAGACCCCAATCAATTCCAGGGAAATGGCTTCGAGAATTCAGACGACTTCTACAGCCAGCTTGCGAATACAACCCAGGTATCAGGAAACGAAGCACCTTTCAACAAAGAAGAGGGTGATCCACAGGATGTGCAGGATGACTTTTTGAAAGAACTAGATCAGCCTGTATCCGGATTGAGTGGTGCTGATGAGGAATTTTCAAAACCGTCTTCTCGTCGTTCTGAGCAGATTGAGCCAACGGAAGGAGACTTTTTTCAGGAACTAGCCTCTGCTCAAAAAGCCGAGCAACCACTGGTTGATCCATCTGAAGATGAATCCAAACGGATTGCTGAAAACGATATTCTGCAGGAATCTGCAAACAGCGAACAACCTATAGGTTCGGTCAGCCAAGATGAACTCGATCATACTGACAACTTTCTAAACGAGATTGCCCAGTCTACCCCTCATCCTGATCAGTCCAGGTTTCATCCCACGGACGAAACTGTGGATGAAACGGCTGACGACCCCTTTCTGAAAGAACTCTCTCAGCCTAAGGACGATTCAGCTGACAAGTTGGCGTTTCTGGCTATGGACGACGAACTGCTGGACGAAGACTTGTTAGAGGAAATCTTGGATGACGATCTCCTGGAGGATGATCCTCCCGAGCAAACTCAAAGACCAGCCTTCACGCCGAGTTCTTCTGTCAATCCATACGCCGTTTCCACACCTTCAAGTGTCTCCACCGTTAACCTCTACGAACAGAAGAAAAAGACTGACGCCTACGACTTTCCCACAGAGTTTTTGAGATCCAAAAGTTCCGGTCCACCAAAAGTTGCTAACAAATACACAAACATTGTGAAGCAGGTGGAAACACCACCACTACCCACGATGACCCTGCCAAAAAAAGAGGCCTTTTTCGAAGAGCTTCCTGTGCAGCCAGTGATTCAAAAGAGGAAACGCGCTGGTTCGCGAGCGGTTGATCCTTATGCCGCCATTGAGTCTCCTAACAGTGCTCCTGTTTCTGCCATTCCGCCGGCCGCTTCAAGGAGATCTTCTCATAGAGAGGTTCAGAATCCTTATGCTCCACCGAGGGCTCCCACGTCGGAGAGTGTACCACTTGAGTCGTCTCGTCCTGTTCGTTCATCCTCGTATGTTCCTCAATCTGTTCCTCATGTTACTCAATCTGTTCCTCAGGCTCCTCAATCTGTTCCTCAATCTCCAGCATCCGTTCCGTCGCTCCCATCAGCCATCACCAACCCAAAACTAAAGAGAAAGCCCTCAACCATAAGCGGAAGGTATACGCCAAATGTTTCAGTTCAGCCTAATGGACAAAGCCCATACGCCGCAGCTCCACAGATTTCTGCTCCTTCACGTATGCCTTATGCTCCACCTCCAGTTGCTTCGCATCAGGTTCAACCTCCTCCAAAGGCGCAACCTCCTCATTACGCTCAGGCACCGCTTCCGGAGAATTCACAGGCTCTTCCACAGATGTTGCCTCACAATGCTCATCATCCTGCTGTGGCTACACATATCCCACAAACATTCTTTCCACCCACTTCCACAGCCCCACTTAAAAACCCAAACGCCCTCCTCCATCGCCAATTTCCCATATGGACATGGAGTCAGGGCCCAAAAGTTGTCAAGCTTATTCCGAAAACAGATGGCTACCAAGTGGACAACTCTGTCGAAGTTATGAACGTGGCGGATGCTGGATTGCTCAACCCAATGACATCCTTCCCTGGGCCGCTCTCTGCAAAATCCAAACGCAAAGATATCGAAAAGTGGGTCGAGCAGCTATTGGAGTCTTCTGGTTCTTCTGACCCAATTTCTCTCATCTGGTCAGTGCTACTAGAAATACTGAGATACAACGGTCCGTTAACCGATTTCGCCCTTTCCAAGTCTATAGCACTGCTGATGAACCCTTCCGCCAACATTGTCAACGAAAAATCTCCCTTGGATCTGTCAGCTTTCACCACGATAAAGCCAAAGGTTCCGAATGCTCACCAGATGGACAAATCATCTTTGGGATCGCTTCTGTCCATCCTGCTGAGTGGAGATAAAAACAGCGCACTGGCTTCCGCCATCTCAGAGCAGGACTGGGCTTTGGCTTTACTTTTAGGACAACTGGCTGGTCCGCAAGAGTTCAAAACCACTTTTGATTTTTTCTTACAAAACAGGTTCCACCAGGATCCCTCTCTGAGGATATTGGGATTTTTGCTGGAGTGTATCGCAGGAAGTGTCGATGCAGGTTCAATTGACAAGGTTTGGCTGGCAGCAAACTTTGGGCCTGTTATTTCCATTATGCTTTTAAACCTCGACAATCCGTCGCCTCTATTCTATCAGATGGGAACGGCGTTGACAGAAATGGGCGAATACTCAAAGATTTGCTTCATCCTCGCACAATGTGCCACTCTCACCCTACCGGAACAACCCGCACCCTACGATATAGATGGGATCCTCCTGGACGAGGTGTACTCCTTTATAAAGGAACAGCAGCCATCTCCGCAAACTGTTGTCAGATATATAGCTCACGCTGGACTTTTGGCCGATTATGGCAAGTTTGTTGAGGCTCGCAGATATTGTGATGCTGTGGCCCCCTTGATGAAGTCGTTCTCTAAAACCCTCCATCCAAACCTGGTTTTGCAGCTCAACAACCTGTCGGCAAGAGTATCGCATCTCGAAACGAGCGAATCGGGCTGGTTCGGAATGGCAAAACCGAACATGGACAAAGTATGGGGTCAGCTGGATAAGTCGTTCTCAAAGTTTGTATCCGGAGAAGATGCTCTTCCTCCGGCAAAAGTTGATGAAAATAGTGTCTTTTCCAAGTACAGTCCATCGCTTTCCAGGACTCAGTCAGTGGCGGATCTCAAAAGCTTTCCCTTTCCTCAACGGATGACTTCTCACGGGTCTGCAAGTATGGAGAATTTGGCATTGTCCAATGCGCATCGCTCAGCTACTACTCCTCGTTTAGCCACTGTAACTATTCCGTCTCCTAAAAAGACGAGAAACGCCAGAGGAAGATATGCACCGGAGCCGAAGGCGATTCCAGATCCTCAACTAGAAGTAGTTCCGGTTGAGTTTTTGGAACCAAACCCAAAGTCAGAGTTTGAGCCGGAAAATTCTGGATCGGAAAATTCCGAAGCTCGTGGTGATGTTCATTCTTTTGGAGAAGAACCAATTCATCTTGTGGCCGAACACCCACAACTGGATAACCCGTACTTTTCAAAAATGGACTCTTCTAAAACCGAAAGTGTTGATCAGCTACAACTGAATAATCCATACTTTCCAAAAATGGACTCTTCTAAAACCGAAAGTGTTAATCAGCCACAACTGAATAACCCATACTTTCCAAAAATGGACATTTCTGGGACTGAGAGTGTCGTTAATCAGCAACCAGACAATCCATACTTTCCGAAAATGAACTCTTCCAGAACCGAGAGTGTTAGTCAAAATACTGGGTTTCCAGGCAGTTCTGAGTTTCCAATTGAAACCTCTGAATCTTTTTCAAGCGCTCCTCCACAAGTTGCAATTCCGCAGGAGAGGCCTCTCTCTGCAAACAGATACGCTCCTCCTCCGCACAAAGCGAGCCCTCCTTCTGTTCCTCCTTCCGCTCATCCTCTGTCTATGAATGTAGACTCTGCAGACGAGGACGAGGGTCCTTACGAAGACTTTGTGGAAGATGAGGACGAGGAGAGTGAGCAACCGGACAAAGAGGAAAAGAAAGTGGAAAAGGAGAAAATAGAGAAACCAGCAAGCGAAACTCCTTCACACAACGAGTCAGGAAAGAAAGGCTGGTTTGGCTGGCTCAAGAAGGAAAAGGACGAGAATCAACCAATTAGAGCCAAGCTGGGAGAACAAAATCAATTTTTCTATGATGAAAAGCTGAAAAGGTGGATTAACAAAAATGCTCCTCCTGAGGAGAATGCAATCAGTACTCCTCCGCCGCCGCCCGTTAAGATGAAAAAGCCTGTCCCTACTGTGCCTACAACGAGTTCTCCAATTCCGCCAGTGAGTGCTCCCCCCTTTAAACAGAATCCTCCTCCATCCAAACCTGCACCACCGCCATCCCAATCAGCTTCTCCTCCGATCAAGCCGCCCACTTCAACTGATTTGGACGATATCATGGCAATGGCTGCAGCCGGCGGAAATGCGCGGAGAGGCAAAAGAGGTCCCCGCAGAGGTTATGTTGATGTGATGAATCAGAAATGATGGAAGAGCTTTTTGTTCTGTTATCTCTGAAGCGAAGCGGAAGAGATGATCTGTAGATTGGTATATCATCGGAAGTCTAGGTCGAATGACGGTGTTTTCCCATGTCGAAAAAACGGGTCATTGAATCACTTTGGGGTTAGCAGTGAACGTTTGTGAAACGTCTCTTCACTTTGGAGATGGCTTGTGATTTTTGTGACCTTCATTCATCGAGACTGGACAACTTCAAATCTTTTGACATGATCAGATACTTCAAAAAAAGTGAGGCGTAATTGACGAGCCTTTTTTCGAGCGAGAGAATATAAATGTAGTACCGATGAGAAACGTATTCTATGTTCAACAGAGACAAAATTTTCTACCATATCTGAATGCAATGCCTTTCAGTAAACTCAGACAATTATTTCGAGGGGAGAGAAATTCCCCATCGCTCGATTCGCAGATATCACGCAGGTCGAATAGTCATGCTCTATGCTCACCATCTCTCTATACGTAGTTCACTAATTACGAACGAAACGACGAAACGACAATGAGCTTTCAAGGGGATTGAGGAAAGAATGAAATGAGGAAGGAAAGAGGGCAATGCCATATGGACTTGTTATCAGAATATACTTTGAAACAAGTCGCATTAGACTACTGAAAAAGCTTTTATCTATATGTTGTTTGTATGATATTGTTATAGTTATTTGAAGTGAGATATAATGTCAGTTTAATGAGACTTTTAGCTTAAAAGACAATGACTTGAAATAGACCTTGTTGCAGAGGATCTTCCTATGATCAGTCTCTAATAATCAATTGCTTCCTCTTCGGTCTCAATTGGCTGTCTCTCGAAATCAGCGACTCAACTAGTCCTTAAATCGACGAGGCCCTATAAAATACTAAAACGCATGCCAAATTTTATAGTTTTTGAGTGCAAACAATAAACAATGACAGAGAAAAGTCCACCTCCTGGGGTGATAATCCCACCGCCGGAGATGTGCGAGGTAATCTCCAAGACGGCGGGATACGTCAAACGGAACGGGTCTAGCTTTGAGACGCGGATAAAGACAAAAGAGCAGCAAAACGCAAAATTCAGCTTTCTTCAAGATCATGACCCTTATCATGCCTACTATAAATGGAGTCTATCTGAGCCTGAAGCCAATGCGTCTAAAGCAACGAAATCAACAGCCACAGCCAAATCCGATAACGTTATACCGAAGCCTCGCGCTTTGAGTTTCATTCCTCCAGATATACCAGTATCGAACGTTGATGCTGAGATCATCAAGACCACCGCCCTGTTTGTTGCAAAGAACGGCAAGTCATACATATCTGCTCTGAAAAAGCATGTAGAGCACGACTCTCAGTTTGAATTTTTGAACGAGCGTAACTCTTTAAACAAGCTTTTCTTTGCCTACGTAGCTCAGTTTGTCTTGCTTATCAATAAGCCGGAGGTGACGGTGGAGAAATTTGAGGAGAACTGTAAAAATATAACACTTTTGCTAGACTCTGCTTTTCAGAGAGCAGAGTACGATAAAAAGCAGGAGAACGAACAAAAATCGGTTCAGAGCCAGTTAGAAAAGGAAAGAATGGACTATGCTTCTATTGACTGGCAGGACTTTTTCGTTGCAGAGACGATTGAGTTCACCGCAATCGATAAAGTTAGCGAGTTACCGTTGCCTTTGAACATTGTAGACCTGCAATACAGGTCTTTGAGAGATAAGGCAGCCAGTGGTCTTTTGGAGGAGGCTCCTCCAGATTACGAACCTGAAGTTGTGGAGGAGCAGCCAGTCAAACGAGAGATTAATAAGCCGAGAACTCAGCCTAAAGGAATGAAAGTTCGGTCAGCCGGTGAGACTCGAATAAGGCGAAATCAGTCCGGTTCTGAAAAGATGTTGACATGTCCTTTAACGGGACGTTCAATTCCTGCATCCAAGTTCCAGCAGCATATAACGATCTTGTTGCGTGATCCCAAATACAAAGAGGAGAAGACGAGGTATGAAGCGAAGACTCGTGGGTCGAACCTTACTTCAGATCAAGTTTACGAGAATGTCAAGAATTTGGTTGAGAAAAAGTCATTCGCGCCTGAACATAATGCTGTTCAGTGGGATGGGTACAAAAGAAGTGCAGAGTATGTACAGAAAAAGTCGATGGAGGAGCCGCATACCAAGAGAAGTAAACGATAAACTAGATCATTGAAGCGAAGCGGAAATGATCGCATGATTTATTTCTGAAACCAAGCGAAAGAAATGATCCTGATAATACATGCATTGTAACTGAATGCGAGTTTTGTATCGATAGTGGTGTCAAGGGTCTGATTTTCGAGGCAAAAGCCGCTTGAGATTTCTTTCGAATATCTGGAAGTTAGTTGAGAGAGCGACCTCACTTAATGGTCGAAGGACTTGAATAGGCACAGAGGGCACAAACGTTTTACAAGGCTTAGAGTGTTATCAAAGGGAGCTTTCATGAAGGCAAAGAAAAAAATGGAAACGCAATCAATCTTTGTGTATGATATATCACAACATGAGTCAATTAGTAGCAGTTATCCTCTACGGTGCATTCGAATAAGATGATTGCAAAGTTGTTCAAACCAAAGACCAGTAACGAGGAGATTGAACGACAAGTGTTCAAAACCTCAAGTCCTTAATTAGTTTACCCTCCAGTCGGTATTCGGTCTTATTCCATCAAAACAAAACCTGAAGGGCTTCAGCTCTTAGAGGCTTCCCAACTCACTTTGCTATTGTGGAACGGGGACGCTTTGGAAAATGTTTTCCCGCTTAGAATGAACTGGACTATTTGCTGTGATAATACCGTAACTGTGATTGATGAGTGTTGTGATGGTTCTCAGTGTGTATTTGTTAGCTTCATCGATGATTTCGAACTGAGTCGATCATTTGTAGACTTTACATTGACTGATGACTATGAAAATTGAGTATATTGTACTCGCCATAAAGTTTCGATAGACGATAGATGATGTAGATACTTATGAGTATCACACATAATACTTGTTCTCTCATATAAATGATTTGTGAGATTCTAACAAGCCTCCAATGAGCCATGACAACAGTCTAGAGCCTTACGTAGGCAGCACAAAGGCATGCATGATGATCAAGCGTATTGGAGCGTATTTTTTTTGTCATGCTCTTTTGTCCTTGTCAACGTTCCTCATTTTTTCTAGTCTTCACATTGAAATGCGGTGTAGCTTAAGTACAAGTCGACCAGACTTCCTGCCCCATTCAGCATGAAAAAGCCAATTTTGGATGTAATGACTAAATTAACGACATCACTTTTTAATCAAAACTTTACCCACAGGAAATTCAGATTGCATTTTTTAGCCATAAAAGGATTAGGCGCTGCACAGATAGGCAATTTTGTGACTTAGTACATGTTCCTCTGGCGAAGAGCTGAGTATTCATCTAACGATTTTACCTCCAAAAATAGAGCATGATATTTGCCTTTTCACGCTCTAAAGGTTTATTATGTTGACTACTTAAATCTTGAAAACGTCTCTATGCAATAAAAGCACAACAGTCAAGGGGAGAAAAAATTAAGGATTTGAATAATATGTCTGATCGTAAATGTCAAGACACGTTTGCCCAACGTCGGGATAAAAGCTGTCGGTGAGCGGTTAAGACAGAAAAAACTGGTGATTTAAATAACAAGACAATTGCCACTTGGGTTTGACTTTGAAAGATGACCTTTGCAAAGAGAGCCCCGGAATTATATCCGTACATGATATAATTCCAAGTAGTACAACGTAACCAATGCATGCTGGAGAATGAAAAGATTTTTTCGCTGAAGACCAACACCACAACGGTCTATCTACAAAGCGGCGCGATTATTGATTTGTGAAAAACCGCTTGCAATCAATGGCTTCGTCTAGGAATGGAGAGAGTAAGGCTTTACTTGAAAGGTGAACACTCTTTACTTGTAATTCAATGTGTCTCATTCATCAAGATGGTCATTTGCAGATTTATCATATACTTGATAAGCGAAATCTATGAAGCGAAATCAGCCATAAACAATTTTAGGATTATCTCTTCCGCTTCGCTTCAGAAATAATCAATACACTTCATCGCAATTAATAAATCAATTTTATGAAACACATATACAGTATGTAGAATCAAGCCTTGAGAGAAGAAGCTCTTCTCTTTCTGATTTCAGCTTTCTCAGTCTTACGCTCGTGCAATCTTTGAGCAAGCAATTGGGCGTACTCAGCGGCGGCATCTCTTTGAGCTTGAGCGTTTCTAATTTTCAAAGATTTTTGTTGTCTCTTTCTTTGCAATCTTTGAGGGGTGATGAGTCTTTGGATACATGGAGCCTTGGTGTATTTCTTGTCACCCTTGACAACCTCACGTCTAACGACGTATTGTCTAACGTCATCCTCCTTAGTCAAACCAAAGAATTTTCTTATGTGGTTGGCTCTCTTTGGTCCAAGTCTCTTTGGAACAGAGTCATCAGTCAAACCGGCAATGTCTTGTTCGCCAGCCTTGACAATAACAAGGGAAAGAACAGCCAAATCTGGTCCAACAATGCAACCACGAACAGACTTTCTCTTTCTCTCACCTTGTCTTCTTGGTCTGTAACAAGAGTGACCCTTTGCCAAAAGCAGCTTAACTCTGTTTGGCAGCAAAACACCTTGTTTCATTGGGAAACCTTGCTTGTCGTTACCTCCAGAGATCTTGAAGATGTAACCTTTGAATTCATCTCCAACGTGTTCACCTTCAACTTCTTGACCCATGCGCTTGTCGTAGAAAACACGCAGTCTGTGCTCGTCATCAATCTCGATACACTTTTGGGTACCGTTGGCTGGGTACGAAATGTTCAACTATTAAAGTTAGCGATTTACATTGTCTTGCGTTGAACATACCTTCATATTGGCGGGGTGTAAGTCAAACTTTTCAGCTACTATGCGTGAATCTAAAAAATTGGCAGATTTAGGTCGTGCAGCGACAACGACGACAAGGTGTGGGGATATTGCACCCGTGACTTCTGCGAGCCCTAGTCGAGATCACGTGAGGGTGTCCGGATGCAGAGAGCTGATTCTGGTGCATATTGATTGCGACGATGATATACCTGAGGAGTAATAGTTGCATGAAATCATGCAGTAACTTCATTTCGACCGTGTTTTATGCACAATAATTGGTTCAATCCGTGTTTCATGCATGAAAACTGTATCATAACAATAATCCTTTATATGTTCCGTGCTTATTTACCGTACGAACTTTAGAGTGTTGTAGCTTCTTAAAATCACGTTTGTCAAATTACTATCTGCTCCAACATCATAAGTATCACGGGAAAAATTGACGATAACAAGGAGTCGATAACCATCATTATCTCATAGACCAAAATCCGGGATTAACGCAGCTGGATCGGATTATCGGCGCCCGTATGACTGCCTTACAACAAGAGCGAGAAGCTCCTTCTTCAACATCCAGGACCCACTACTGAATCTACCCGAAGTGAGTGCTCTTTTGCTGATGCACCATCTCATTTCTCCTCCTCCTCCTCCTCCTCCTCCTCCTTATCTCTTTCTTCCTGCTCTCCTTCTATCAACTCCCTCAGAAGATCACCGTAATCACATGTACCCCAAGTGGATCGAGAAAATACTGAGCACAAGTTCAATAATGCGAACGATGCAGATCATGGTGATACACCTCGTGAGTTCCGAAGAATTCTAGATGAGATGACCCCTATTGAGGAACTTTCAATCGCCAAGCGCAAGCCTGCCTTGACCGTGTGGTTAGGCAAAAGAGGTGGTCAATATAAGTACAGGGGCAATGCCATCAGTTTCATTCAAAATTCATTTCCTCTGGCTACTCATTTACCTCTATTGCCTGAAAAGGTTTACAGCCAGCTGGTGAGGCAAAAAGATAGTAAAGACTCACGAAAGTCTTTGATTCCCGTCTTTCTTCACTTCTTATGCAGCGATCATACTGTTGGATTCTACTACTTGAGGCTACAGTTTTCAAGTCTTGTCCGGCGAGTGATTCTTCTCTCCTCCCGGTACTCTATCTCACCTTTGTCCTTCTTTTACTTCAACATTAAAGCTTCCGAGACTAAAACCGGCAGCTTCCATATGATGTGATGGTTTTCATTCTTTACCCAGATTAATCCGTGGATTTCCGAGGAGTGCGATTATTGAAGCGAAACGGAAATGATTGCCCGACGTCCGCTTTTACCTTGAGATACCTTTCCATAGAGGGACATCTTTGATCAAGGGTTTTTATCGCCACCTTGACGTGAGATCACTGAAGCGTAGCGGAAATGATCGCACGACGTGATGCTTTTTAATTCTCAATGATGACATTGGTCCGTGGCTTATCATCAAGCGTGATTTACAGTGGAGGAAAGAGAAGTACGAGAGACTGATGAATTCGTACACGACGTCTATACATTCGACGCATCCAGAAACTCAGAGTCTCTGCCATATTTACAATGACAATAGGCTGATAATTACCTCCCGAAGCAATTTCAACGGTGCTATCGAGATAATTGAATCTACAATCCCATGAAAAGTCTCGTAAGCACCTCAAGTGCTGAAATATTATTCCGCCACACATCACGTGGGGTCTTCCATCACGTAAGGTCGTTCGTCACGTTGGTTCGTCCTTCTCGTAGTTCCCCACTTGACCATCCACGTTAAACATCGGTCCGAGCATCTGAAGCGGGCTGGGCAGCATCTGGTTCCCACTTCGCGTCTGATTATAAGTAGGTCGACTAGCGTCCCCACTTGTATCGCTCTCCATCGTTGTATTCATGCTTCGCCCATACTGCACGTTTGAATGCGCCATATTTACAGGTGTGTTGCCAAAGGGAGCATTCCAGTCGGCAGGGTAAAAATTACTTGGCGAAGGTAGAAGATCGTTTACATACCTTGATGGAAGACCGCTAACTGGTGTGCGTTCTCCCAAGTTACTGAACCTATTGAAAAACCCAGCCGATGGCATCCCCGCCGAGTAACCCGTTCCAAGGTTATAAGCTTGAGCCGGCTGATATTGGCGATACGAGGGCGGAGCTGGGGTTTCCTCAATATGCTGGTCTTCAGGGTGTCTGTCTTGATGTTGTGCATAGAGAGCCGGAGAGTTTTGTGGCATTATGAAATGGGCATTCTGCATCGCCTCCGGTAAAGGAGGTGTAACTTTTGGTGTTGAATCATGCGATTCCATCTGTTGCTGAAACTTTTGATTTTTATCGGAATCATCTGCTGTCACCGTTCGTGCGGAATCATGCACATCCTGATCAACTTCTCGTGATTTGGCAGAAGAAGGGATCTGAACTTTGAGACTAGGTCGAAATCCTGATTGACTTGGTGGATGGTTCCCACTCGAAGATCCGGAAAATGAAGGACTAGGCGTTGCTGTGTTCTGGAATGCTGATTGAAATGGCGGCACTGATGACTGATACGGTAATGGAACAGGGTCCTGTGGTATGCTTCTTCTGTGAGCCACAGATCTTGATCGGGAATGCCCTCTTGTATTAGCTTGTGGTGGAATTGCACTTCGAGACGTATCTCTCCTGTGTCTTTTCCTTGGAGGCACTTCCTCCTCTTCACTTACGATCGATAAGCTTTCGTCGTTCTTGCTATCGTTTTGCTCCTCCGTATCGGTTGGTTCGGCCGAGTTTTCCTTCACAACATTGGACCGATCTTCATAATCACCGTAATCGGCAGGTCCTTTGGATTCTTGCTTTTTGCTCGTATGCTGGTACCTTTCAATGATCTCGTCAGAGTCAATGGATGAGAATTGATACAGCTTTTTGTTTTGTCCAAATATTATAACTGCAAGATCAACTTGACACAAAACTGATAGCTCATGTGCTTTTTTAAAGAGCCCCGCCTTTCGTTTGAGGAACGTTACTGTTCTGTTGCGGTCATCCTCGATTGGTCGTATCTCGATCTTTCTCCTTCCCATTTTGTAAGACTTGGATTTTCAAGGGGCAGTGCGATGAGTGAGTTATTTTTAGCAATTTACCGGGGTGGTGCACGGATATGCCGTTTGGTTATGTAATCATTAATCAGCGGAGAATGCTTTGATGAGTCGGGGTCAAGAAAGAGTGTACTTGAAACCGTTCAAGTGTATAATCTGGTGGCGGTGTAGTGCAAACCAGGCACTATTTAGGCGTGGTAGGTAAGCGTAGAGAAGATGGGCAAATGCCGGCTTTCAAATTTGGACTCACTATAAGGCTTTTCTGGTTTTATCGATAAAGACAATGTTGAAAGTGCCTTCTGAACAGTCTTGTGTGTTCCGGTAACTTTTTCGGTCATCTTGAGTAAGGTTTTCATGATTTGATCGCAGCTTTCGGCTGCCCTTGTCGGGGCCAATAGACTTTTTAGATCTGGTTGTGAGTGTGGATAAATCTCCTAGATGAGTAATAGACCTGCAGAGCATATATGGAAGGGGCGTTCTCTCAATATGGAAGTGTCATAGATGCGTTTGTTCCATCAAGGCGAGCACGAAAATTTTATGTCAGCCTTCAAGTTACGGCAACCACAGCTGGGATGTTTGAGATTAGTTATTTGAGTTTTGGCTTCCATATGCGTTCAATCACTAGCAGTGCTGGTGGGTGTATAGGTTGTCTTTGAGCAGATTGGCTATACTAATATTTGTAGAGCCCTACTCAAAAGCGATTGATTTTTTCGAATGTTTCTCAGTCTCTTCATAATCGAGGCTCCTCACTTCCCCGATGTGTTGCACATGTACTGAAATACACAGTTATCTATATAAAAGTATCCTACCGCCTAGAACTCCTTTCAAGGTATTTCAGTAAGTAGTTTCAACTCAACTTGCAGAAATGGACGTTGTTAGCATAGTAGGTGACTTATAGAATTGTTGATACATTTCTCTCACATGCCGACAACAGTAAATTACATATACTACAGTGTCTTGATTTAGCAGAAGACTGGAAAACACCATCAGCCTTCATACAGAAGGTGAAAACGTAATTTCAAATACTACAAACAACCCTGAACACACTCTGCTTGTAAATCGAAAAAGCACATATATTAGCTTTGTCGAACGTAACAATTAGAAAGCACAATCAAAGTTCTCTACCCTTCCATTCAGATCATCATCTCCGCTTCGCTTCGATGATGTGTAAGGATGTGCCCTCTCCACAATTTAGTGCAGTAAGATGGCATTTGGGGAATTTTTCGCGAAACTTCAAAGACGATGAACATTGGAAGATCAAGTTTGGTGAAACTTCCTCGAAAAGTCAGCCTTTTGGCAAACGTGTCCCGAGTTCGCTATTCATCGGTTTTGCATACACCACCAATCCAAAGAGTGGGGATTCCCGTATCAACGTATATCCCACCACGTTATTCTCGACTACCAAGTCTGTTGAGTAGTCCTGGCCAGTTTTTGCGATGCATTTTACGAAGAATCGGACTTGTTGGTATGAACACGTATCACGTGTTTGAGTTCCGTAAGACTGGAAAACCAGATTTTTTACGCTGGAAGAACGCAGCTATCGAAAGCTATGTCAAAGTTAACAAGGCCTTTGCACAAAGAAGACTATCTTCTGTCAAGAGTGAGATGAGCACTTTTGTTTTGAAAGCTTTAGAAGACAGGTCTAAAACGATGCCAAAAGATGTAGTTTTCGACTGGAGATTACTTAAATTCAACAGTAAGCCAAAGCTTGTCAGCTTTCAGAATTTCCCCAACACCGATGGGTCCACATTATGTTTGCAAGTCGTGTACCGCTTCGATACAACGCAAAGGCTTGTTTCGGTCAAGGACGGTAAGGCAACTTCCCAAGATCGTGACCTTGTAGAGTACGTGGGTTTCAACATAGATCCTCTCTCTGGAGCTGTGTGCATTGCCGGCTCGCTTTTCGAGTCTAGCCCGAAAGTGAAGCTAAACGATTTTAACAACCAGCCAAGCCAAGTGGAGGTTCTAAATAATATGGCTTTGCATGGTGACATTTACCGGAAGGAGCCTTGAACTTTTAGATGCATGTATATATAATAGAATGAGATGTGAGCGTTCCATGAGGCTGTTTAATAGTGGTTATGGGTTGATTTGAGGTGTGATGAAGCGGTATCAAGAGGCGGCTGCATTGTTTGCGAGGCAAGCCTCGCTTTTGATTGGCTATGACGCAGTGGCAACACTGTTTAAATGTAGATTTGATGAACTCAAAACAACTGAGACCTCGGGGCCTCTAATCCAAGATTTTGAGTCATATAGTGGACAGTCGTTCATTCCTTAGCCTGACGAAAAGTGAGAAAGTGCTTCTCTCGCTTATTTTGGTGATGACCCCCTTTATCTAACGAGACTAAGACAGATCAGCTATTCGACATTGTTTTTTATCTGTACTATGAGCACAGTCATAGCAAAAGCATGAGATGGCTTGAATTTGTGAATAGATACGTGGTTTAATCCAAAATCCAAGCTTAGCATCGCTTTTATCACTTTCAATGACTCAAAATCGAAGTCGGTCAATACTGCAGGGCGTATATGCCAGAACACAGGTTCTAGGTGAAGCCTGACGTCGTCCTCATGCATAATCATGCATGCCTTCCACGCACAGCACACTACAAATAGGGCGTGTCATCCTCATATCAGCGAGGAGAATATATTACAAACCAGTAACCACATTTCACGATCTGCTAGTATAAGGTTCTTAAAAACTGGAAAGATGTAATCACGGCAGTGTGCGGATGAATTGATTGTGAGCTTATTTGCTAGCAAATACATTCACTTAGGTGTCAATCTTACCACTTTGAATCACCATGAATGCATTATACTAGATATTTAGACAGCAGTAGAATGCCTCTCAATGATAGCAAATGAGTCGGCCATGAATAAAGAGTTGCCGAGAAATTTCCCCCTGCAAATCCTTTTATATCATGCACTATACTCACAAATGCATCTGGATTTCCTTGTTAACTTTACTCGTTCAAAACCTTCAACTCTCAACAAAACTGTGCATAAGATTATACAGCTGCTTGATGTAGCCGCATGGCAGTATATATGTTAGTATTCGACAATTGGAAGGCGCTCCCATCGTTTGAAATCATCAATAAACTCCGGTGAGAGGTTGAAATGGGACTGGCTTTTCAGTTCCCTTATTCCCAATTGTCTCCTTGTATTCAATGCACTAAACCCTCGCCGAGTAAAAGTAAACCAAAATAAAGGTGATGTTTTCCTGTTTTTTCCTCGATGGTGGGTTTAAGCACTCCCATCATCCCGCTACATATTGATTTTTGTTTCTCTGAGAAGGTTCAGCAGAAGACAGAAAGACAGAAAAAATGCTCTGACAGCTTGCAGCCAACCTGGAGTTCGCCAAGAACTCAGAGAAATTATGTTAAATGCTATGAGCCGATACGTTGTTCTTCTCCATCTTGACAAGGAAAGGCGCATTTCAAATTTTTGGCAGAGCAGAAATTAGTGTTGTCTCCCACCCAAATTCAATACAGCTCTGTTTTTGAGTAACCAAAGTCGGGAAAGGTAAATTGGCACGATATTCAGCCGCACTTATTCTGGTACGAAAAACAAACTACAGTGTTTTCTTTGTGGTTTAAAGAAAACTGCAATCGATAGATTAATTATACCCTTATCTGATTTCCTTCGCTTTTTGAAAGTCTCTGAAATGGAAGAAAACGATAACCAGGTTTGGTGATAGACGCAACGATATAAAATTGTGCTAAAAAAAATTATACGGGTTCTGCTCGAAAAGTCCGATAAGCCACGTACTATGAAAACTCTACAATACGATTCGAGGAATAGACCACGAACACCCAAACCTGTAACCCCAACCATGTTTCAGCGTTCCATGGAAAAGCCTGATAATGTTACATTACTCTGCGACACCAAAGGTCCAATGAAAAAAACAGCTCCTGGCTCTTTACTTTATGCAACGCAGCAGGTTATGCCACAATAGACAAAGTACACGTGCAATAATTTCTTGAAAATTTGTTCACTGCAAAAAAGTCTTTGGTCCCTGAAGCTTCAACTCCTCATAGACAGACTCTGC
This sequence comes from Citeromyces matritensis, assembly GCA_030570875.1. NCBI lineage: Eukaryota > Fungi > Ascomycota > Pichiomycetes > Pichiales > Pichiaceae > Citeromyces > Citeromyces matritensis. The sequence continues at coordinate 26,738 of JAJLWQ010000010.1, forward strand.
GTCAAAGTTTTCATTTTCTGAACTCTCAGAATTGCGATGTCCAAGCATGGACTCCTGGTCGTCGAGCAGGTCGTCCCTCGACTTGTTTAAAGCCACCGCATCATTGTAGTTCGGCGGGTCTTTGGTCATTACCAAATTGTGATGATGCAATGTTCTACTGGCCATAATGGAGGAAGTGGACGGCTCATGCTGGGGATGAGGAGGACGAACCAACTCGTTGGAATTGAAAATCTTGGAGAGCTGCTCTTTTGGAATCTCGCTCAGCGTTGCCGTTTTAGGACACCGCTCTTGTAAAGAGTCAACCGCACTTTCTTTAGCATACTTGGGCTCTCTGAACCCCATTGCGCGCATCACGTGGCTGTCGTTAGGAGGAATTATGGGAGGCGCTCCACCAGCCATGACACTGTCAATGTTAGGCTCTGTGGAACCACCATTCAGACTAGTAAATGACGAAACGCTGGAGAGCGGAGACGAGGAAATAGACGAATCCTCCTCTACATCTCCCACGGAAACCTGGCGTCCTTGAAGAATGGGAGACGAAGGCTGCAGAATGGCTTCTTCGAATGATGGCAGCTTTTCCTCGCGGTCTGCAGGCTGGAAAAGACTTCCTCTGCGAGGACCAGGAGCAATCTCATCGGGCTGAACATGACCCAATGAGAAGGAGCCACTTCCTCCAAGCGAGACGGTTCTTTCATAAGTGGGCAAATCAACGTTTCCCGTATTGCAAAAGGGTGAAACAAAGATAATTGGAGTGTCGATAATAACCTCGTAATGGTGGATTTTGGGTCGTTCTCCAATTTTGACAGGACCATCTTCAGGTTTGCTCACTCTAAAGCAAATCTGCAATCTGTGCTTTACAGAAACGTGGGAGAAAGTATTAACGTCGGGGTAAAGCGCAGTATCTGCTCTGTCGCTTCTCGATTTAAAAGGCTCATTCTGCTGACTGGACACGCTAGGGGCGATGGAGTTGATTAACGAGCTCGCAGTAGGAGACCGAGATCTTGTCATTGTTAAGCCGTCGATAGGATTACTGAAAAGCGAAACAGATTCTCTGCGAGTAAAATCCGCTTCTTCAACCTGTGAAGGAAGGTCGTTTGTGGCGGTGGCTGTAGAAGCGGTCTGCGCGAGATTGTGGTAGACGTGGTCACAGAATCCAGAAGAATCCGCAGCGTAGAAATTGATAGGACAGTTGAGTTTGATGGGATCAGTCACTACAACGTCCTTTTCATTTTTTTTCGATTTTGAAAAGCAGCTCGTGAGAAGGTTGTCGTTTGAACAGTTTTTAACAATTTCAGTTTTCTGCGCTCTTGAGGGGACCCCGTTTGACTTATCCTTGGCCTTCACTTCCAAGATAGTGACTGATCTCACTTTGGGACCCTTTTTCGTACTATCGTGTCCGACGTTGTACTCGTGTTTCATATTTTTGGAAGTGAAGCACACTTTCTCAAGCACATTTACCCTAATGCGCTTTAGATTAAGCCCTTTACAAAGCGGCATAAGCTTAATCTGCAAATCAAAAGCTTCCGGCGTGAGCAGTCCGTCACTTGTAGCGTTATGGCTCGAGAGTCGCACAAACTTGTTGGGAAAGAGAATCTCGTAGTTCATGGCCTCGTTCCACGTTTTATTCACGTAAATCGACTTGTTGAGCGTTGTTTCCGATTCCGAGGGCGGAAGTCGAATGATGGGCACCTCGTACCGGAACCCTTTAGTTTTCTTGTTGGGAGCTTTTTTAGCAGACTCAGAGTGTTTGGGGGACCCAGCATGAGTGATGGACTTGAAAAACCCAAACGATCCTCTTCGCTCGGATTCAGCAGGTTTCGGTGAAGTGGATAGATTGACAGAACGGCTAGTGGCCATAGGTGAGCTCTGGTAGTGGGGGGAAAGAGGAGTGTGGGAGGAATGCGGAGAAGTAGACATGAACGCAGCCTGGGGCGGTTTCAAAGCGGGAAGCGTGGCTTTATACGTCTGCACCAACAAAGTATGCTCCAATTTTGAAAGCGGCATTTTGATGGTTTCAGGGATATTTGAAGGAAACGCAATCTTCAGGTTGAAAACATAGTACCCTGGTGAAAAGAGTTTGCCGTTGCTCAAAACTTCGTGCTCGTCAAACAAACTTTCTGAAGCTTTTGACTCTTTGAGATACTCTTCAAGTGGAAGTATCTCATAGTGACGCAAATCCTGTGTGTGTTCCGAAACATATCCTCCCTCTGGGGATTCGGAATCTACTGAAAAATGAGAAGTATCATCGCGAGTGTCCTGTTTTTCATCAGCCTCTTTATAGGGAATAAAGCAGTCACAATTTTCCAAATCCAGATCCCATTTCATATCGCGCGAGATCCTGAACGACTCTCTGTAGTATCCCTCGATGAACTTTTTCGCTCCGCCAATAGTGGAGCCTGCAGGCCAGTCGGTTGAGCACTTGGAGTAGAACTGGGCCCTTACTATGGGAAAAAGAGCTGTTCGCTGTTTTATGTTCACAATCACAGTAATAGTATGACTGATTGTTCCCTTTACGCCTGAACGGTTTTCACGGTTTTCCGACAGGTTTGCGTTATCCTGGTGTGTACTTGAAGCGGTATCGAACTGATCTTCGTACTCATCCTCCACTCCCTCGCTAGCCAGCGATCGGTTGTAGTTTGCAACGTCCTTCTTGCTGGAGATGTACGGAGCGAGCACGAGCAGTCCATTAGTCGATGTGAGAATCTGTACCTCCTCTCCTTTTTGATGGTGTTTGATCTTACTAAAAATAGACTCATCTTCCTGGTTTTCCATTCGCAGCGGATTGACAAGTTGGCCCTGCGACTGCAAGTACGCCACGAGCTTTTCGTTATACACTTTCAAGTTACGGCCGTGGCTAAATAGATCCACATTCGATGAGGCTGATGATATATTGTTGGAGTTAGTTCCTGATGGCGTTGGCATGAAATGCCCATCAATACTCGAATCATCGCTCCGGCTGTTGAGTGTGATGTGTGAGAGCTTCTTCTTGATGATAGATAATGACCCCGCACGCGGACGAATGTCGGACCGCGATGACTCGATGGCGATAGAGGGGATCCCGTGGAGGTATGCGTGGGACTCGGAAACTCGGCGCGACTCAGAGGGGCTCTTAACGGGACGCACTTTATCCTCAGAGTGGTGTTTGTCGTGTGTGTGGAAGAGAGTCATTGTTGGTATCTATGCATATGCAGACGATAAATGCCAACAATATATATATTGATCCTTTAGAGAAAAAAAACATTTAGGGTTAATCTGGCAATTTGATGATATGGTACACAATATAAGGTGTTTGTTATCTTCCTCCTTTTGGTACTCAAAGACGAATAGATTTTCTGTTAGATCACCATAAACGAGCTGACCTAAGGTCACGTGAAGCAATATTCATATTCCTAGCCAAGCCGGCGTAAAGAGACCTCCCCATCTATTCGCGATCTTGGCATGAACTCTATTCTTGATGCCATGATAGTAGTAGAAAGAAACTGCGAAAAGCTGTAAGCCACTCCGCAAAAGTCGAAGGGACGGATCAATGGAATTTTATACCCTCCAAGGAGATGAAAGGCGAAAATAGTCAGCTTCCTAAATTTTTTCTAGAAAAGATGATATGATAAGTTTCCCTTTCCCCACTGTGTGTGTCTCCATTTCGCACACAGGACGCTCTATTGTGTTACAGCTGACCATGCATAAGCCAAACAATGCATGCGGAGTCAAACAATTGAGGCAAGTATTCTATTGTTGGTCTAGACTTCTTTCACCTTACACGGAGTAATCCGAATAGAACACTATGCCGAACCTGATGTTATTACTCCCCCTATGTCAATTTTCCTATTCGATAATGTAATCTATGCCATTTAATGATTGATCTTAGTCCTTCTCAGCCCCCTCAATACTAATTTGATTGTTCCAGACAATATACCAGAACAGGGGTCGTAGAGGCTTTGTTATCGAGACAATAAACAGCCTAAACGGTTGCTCCTTATGGCTTATAAAAGTTCATCCCAGAATTCCATATTTGATCCTAGGCTCACCAGGATACTTCACACACAGTTCCACATAATGCCGTGGAAGATCCTCAAGGCTCGAAATAAATGCTTGGTGGGGTTGAGAAGATTTTTGAAGCCATTTGTGCTCGTGGTCCATGCTCCGACATTGGTAGGTGCGAATACAAACGTAAAGGTGCTAATCCTGCAACAGGAACGTCCTATCGAGGGACGGCCAAACCATACCACCAAGCCAAATATGAATACCTCAAAACACTGCTTACAGTCTTCACCTCAAGTCTCAGTTACTGACCCACCGCCGATTATTCCACCCTCCCATTCCATGTATTATAAAGAATGAGAAGAACACCCATTACCCAGAAAGTCTATATAGAACAGTTAAACTCGCAACCTCAACATAAACTCGTGGGGTGGATCAATTTCAACAAGTGTTGGTCCAAAGATGGAAAGAGGAGGTCGTGGGAAAGAGAATGAACGTATGTTGGACCACCAAGGTTCGCCGAGATTTAAATTATTATATAGTGCCGAGCCTCAACTATTCAACGCCTTTTGGAATCTTCAACTTCTAAAATGTTGTCTACAAAAGGCTGCTTAAAGGCTGTTCCCATTAGAGTTTTCTACACCCGAGTGCGACTTGATCAGTTCAGTATTCAATCACAGTGTCAGCAATATTATCAAACATAACTACTCAAACCACGTTACAAACAGCGTTGTACTAAAACAGCTAGTTACCCCGAAACATAAGGAGGGAAGATTGGCTAAAATGTCCACTTTCAAAGAGGAAAATGACGATAACAGTCACCTCCTAAAAGTAGTGAATTGAGCATAGTCACTTACTTCGACATGGGTCCAAAGATTAGCTTTTTAGACACAACCCGAATCTTCTATGGGTAACATTCTTGCCTAGTCATCTAGCTAAATATCAGGTGTCAGGCCAATTTAACCCTAGCCTCGACTCGTTCTTGCATAACACGTCTCACCGAGGGTTCGCACCTTCGGTCGAGACACATAGACAACACTTATTCGCCAGGATGACAAGGCACTATGCATTTTGCATAAAAAGGAGAACTGGCAGCAAACTACTGGCCGTATATGAAGAGGAAATCATTTCTCTATGTCCCATCTACATGATGTGACAGACGTGACATACATGGACAGTTGAACAGCTCTGGTATTTCTCTCTTTTACACCCATCGATAAGGGCAACTAACGAAAATAGCAGTAGCTCCCCAGTGAGACCATGATGAAGACATGGCTGGTCTCTCATCTTCTCACACAGTGTTGTTATTGTCTGAAAGTATCCAGTCATCTGGTACCGCTTTGCAATTTCAATATTTGTTATGTCGTCAAGCAAAGCTTAGAAGATATACGTTGAGGACCTATTTAAAGTCACATTGTCTTTGGTATTCTTAGTTTGATGATTGGGCCGAGAAATTATTCTGTCAGCTCTTCCAATACAGTCATTCAGATGATATGCGATTACTGTTGTCACCCCCAACATTTACCTCATTAAGCCTTTTCCAACTGAAATATCCACATGCAAAGTCGTTTTAGTCTCTCAAGAGTCAAAGTGGCATTATCAAGCTCAGAGCGATCGTCTGAGCCTCTCAAACGTCTGACAATTGCGTTGTCAGAGTCCTTCGATGAAATAATCACTTGAACACAAGAACGTCAACGCAATGCTGGGTATTGTTTCTGGTTTGCCATTGGGAATCAATCAGTAACAGCCACCGCTACAGATACTATTCATGCAAAGAGAGCACCTCACGGCACAATCACAAGAGGGTATCAGTCACTCTGCGAAAGGTTCATTACAAATCCAACAAAGATCCCGTACGAACAAACCCAATAACTCAACTTTCTCCCAAATCTTTTACGCGTGATGACTAAACCCTTTTTCTCGGATCGCAAGATTTCATGCAGGTTCGGCAGTAGGTGCATAAGCCGACAAGCTCAAATCTCAACCACACCAGCGGCTGAAAACAACTCATTGCAGCTAATTATGACAAGCCGGACTCTCCACATCGCTCAATGCCTCAGGAAAAATTTCCGCATCTTGAGATCCACACCACGATAGCGCCGTGCTGATGCGTGATTTAAAACCCTGCATCGTCGGCGAAACGCGGCCGACATTGAGAAAAAAGCTCAAAATTATAAAAAGGCCGGCCGAAACCATGTAGAACCTAAAATGAGTGAGACAATTCACAGTGTAGACTCACTGCAACCGGGCGAAACTGTAACGCCGTTTCGTCGGTCACAAGAATTCGATGCAGGGTCCCATTTGTCACAGTCACGGTCTAGGGCCTCAAACCTCTTTAGGTCTATCACAGGTGCTGATGAAGAAGATCATCAAAGACTTGAAGAAATGATCACACGGAATCAAGACGGAGTGGAAAGAGTTCTGTCTCGTAATACAGAAGGGTTTGGTGCGATGGGTCCTGTTGAACAACCAATCGACTTGGAAAAAGTGGAAACGGTGCCAGATCCAAACTCAACCTTCAATGAAAACGATCCCTGGAAATACCCCATCGACTTAAACACTCAAATGAGATTGGTAGAGTTCAAAGACGATGATCCAGAAAACCCAAAGAGCTGGTCGGTGGGCTACAAATGGTGGCAAACTTGCTTGCTGGGTATATTATGTTTCGATGTAGCGCTCGGATCGGCTATTGTTACCGGTGATATTGAAGGTCCCATGGCAACTTTTGGTGTTAGCCAGGAAGTTATCATTCTCACAATTACCGTTTTTGTTCTTGGTTTTGGGTTTGGTCCGTTGATTTTTGCTCCTCTCTCAGAAGAGATCGGTCGGTACCCTGTTTATGCGGTCACTTTAGGATTCGCCGTTATCTTTGTCATCCCATGTGCCGTAGCGCAAAACATTGGTACTTTAATCGTTTGTCGTCTTATTGACGGTGTGGCCTTTTCTGCTCCTATGACAGTAATCGGAGGGTCCCTCGCAGATATGTGGACTGTGGACCAAAGAGGGGTGGCCATGTCTGTGTTTTCCATGGCTCCCTTTTTAGGCCCTGTTATTGGTCCACTAATTGGTGGTTATATTGGAGATAATGCCGGTTGGAGATGGCTTTACTGGGTTCTCTTGATTTTCAGTTTCTGCATTTTTGTCGCAATCGCCGCTTTCTGTCCTGAAACCCATCATGGAACACTCTTGAAAAGAAGAGCGAAAAAGCTCAGAAAACTAACCGGAGACGACAGATACCGTTCTTTGAGTGAGCTCAAAATAAGAAACACAAAGCAATTGTTCGAAGATACCCTTCTAAGACCGTTTATTCTGTTGAGTGAACTCATTGTATTCTTGATCACAGTATACATGTCTGTCATCTACGGTCTGCTGTACATGTTCTTCTTTGCTTATCCGGTTGTGTATATGGAGGGGAAACACTGGTCCGCTTCCAAGACGGGTCTGATGTTTATTCCCATTGCCATTGGAGTCATAGTTGCAACCGTTGTGTCGCCTCTTTTCAACAAAGACTACAATAATAGAGCTGCAAAGTACGTGGCCCGCGGAGAAATGACACCACCAGAATTACGCTTGATCCCCATGATGATTGGATGCTGGTTTGTGCCAATAGGTTTATTCTGCTACGCGTGGACCACCTATCCTACACTTTCCTGGGCTGGTCCTTGTATTTCTGGTTTTGCCTGTGGATTTGGGTTTCTATCACTTTACAATCCGGCAAACAACTACATCGTGGATTCCTACCAGCACTATGCTGCTTCGGGAATCGCTGCTAAAACCTTTCTCAGATCATTGTGGGGAGCTGCTGTTCCGCTTTTCACCATTCAAATGTACCACAGACTCGGGTACCAGTGGGCGACGTCACTTATGGCTTTCATCTCTCTGGCGTGCTGTGCCATCCCGTACGGTTTTTACTTTTTCGGGGCCAGAATTAGAAAGAGATCCAAGTACGCTTATTCGCCCAGTGCCGCGGACATGGGCCTGGAGCACAAGCCTTCCGAGTCGTCTTCGGATCATATTTGAAATGTATGTAGTAATCATAAAGCTTAATTGAATCAGTGAATGAGCACACACAGATAACTTTTTGAGTGTCTCAGAAGTAGCGGCTCTCCCTTTTAATCAATCACATTAAATGTGTGACGACTTCGAGTCTTTCCAAAAGTCAAAAAGAGAGTTCTGAAGGTTCTCTTTCCAGTGTAATTGGAAACGGTGACTCGTCTCGTGCCGAGGTGATTCGCGATCCTCTTTTCAATAACAGAAAAAGAGTTTGGTGAGTCGGGGAGTAGTGAGAGTGATCTAAGAAAGGTGCGATTATATCTCTTGTCGAGTTAAAGCATTCAGTGTATTCTCTGTTTCGCTGGTAAGTCTTGAGGTGAAAAAGAGACTGTGCTTTTCGAAAGGTCAATGTATGTATGGGAAAAAGTTGCAATGATGGGATTTTCTGTATCATTCAGCGGAGGAACTGAGAAGGGGACTGAGCTGATGCGATCAATTCTGAAGATGTCGATGAACCAGGGTACATGAAGTCTTTCTACTTGGTATATCGTTACCGCCTCAGGTAAGTAGTCATCGAATAGTAATGATTCTACACGATTAAGAGCAGTTATATTATGATTCCAGTTGAATCTTTTGATTAAATAAAATGGGAGACAAAAGAGCATACAAAATATGTCTGGTTGCTATTAGTGGATGTTGTATCAAGCAGTCGGTTCTCCATGCCACTAGACTGGTCTTGATCAGAATCGTTATGAATTAGTCGCTTGACTCCAAGTGTTCCGCTATATATTATAAGCGGTGTGATATTAACTCTAATGACATGAATAATGTCCCTACCATCGGTTAATACGTTTGTGGATAGTTTGCGTCACCACAACAGCAAAATAAGGCGCACGCATCATGGTCATCCGAGTGGTTTTGTATCACATAAAGATACCCCCAGCAATCATCAAATCAACAGTATTCGATTGCAAAGACAAAGTGCTCATACTTCTGACAATTGGTGATGAAGTTTTTTAAATACAGATGCTTTAGATTGAATAAGTTAGCCTGTGGTGCGATCATAATGCCACCGAAACTTGGGATACTTCTGTTCCCCTAACAGGTGTAAAGGAACTATCTGAGGGATGTTCAAATAGAGCGATGATTTTTGATGATAGATTCTTTGCTACAAACTACTAATCAAGCACTCTTTATTAGCGCTTAATCGACAAAGTCCTTCCATGTTCGGATATCGCCCTGCATAAGTTTTGAGCCATTTCGATGAAATAATCCATGGGGTCATTATCTCCGTCCTGATGGATGTATTCTTCGACCAAAGTGGTGAATTTGACGGCCTGATTATAGTCATTCTTTGACGTTAATAGCCTGAGAACTCCTTCGAGATCTACTCATCAGTCTCCATCTTGAAATCAAGAATAGCTTTCCTCAATTTAAGTTCCACTCTCTTCTCCAATAAGAAGAGGAAATCATCGAAATTATGGCTCTTTTTCTACCAACCTGATTGACAAGATCTCCAGAAAACAAAACCAACCTTGATCATAAACTTCTCTCATAAAGGGTCTCAAACTTCCTAATAGGGACAACTGTTTTTATTGAAATGCACTCAAAAGCCAGCTTACGTAACAAGCAAGACAAACAATGTCCCAAGTCAAAGATATTCTCTACCAAATCGATCGCCAGTTTGCTGGAAATGCTCAATTGCAGAAAATTGAAGCAAGAACGGGTCTGCCGAAATCATACATTGTTCTTTCAGGAGCAGGTGTTTATGCTTTGTTAACCTTTCTCAACATTGGTGGTATCGGCCAATTACTGTCCAACATTGCTGGGTTTGTTGTTCCAGGTTACCTCTCATTGAATGCGCTTGAAACAACCACTAGCAAGGACGATACTCAACTCTTGACTTATTGGGTGGTGTTTGCGTTTTTGAACGTTTTGGAGTTTTGGTCAAAGGCTATTGTTTACTGGATCCCATTGTACTGGTTCATCAAGACTTGCGTGTTGCTCTATCTGGCCATCCCACAAACCGGTGGAGCCGTGATGGTTTACAATGCTTTGTTGCGTCCTTTGGCCCAAAAGTATGTCAAGGGCAGCTCGGCTAGTAACGTTGCCGACGATTTGATGAAAAAGGCCAACACCGCAGCTGAGGGTCATTCCACTGGTGTGTCTTTTTGAAGGTGGCTCATAAGTAGTTTATGTGTTTAAATTGACTAGTTGAGCAGATTGGTAGACTTTCTTATTTACAAATAGCAGTTTGCTATAGAGATCTGGCTTTACTTATAATCTCTTATAATTCTTATGTTTGAGAAGAGAGTGTTATTATGCGCACATCATTGTATGACTTGTTAATGAGGATGCTGATATTTCTGGCAGCCCGTACGCATAAAACGCGAGATCTGGTTCTTGGGGTCTCTTAACTTTGTAGGGAGAAACCCCGCACTCTTCGCAAAGATCAAGCCGACTGATCTCGAATCAAAATCTCTCGGTCGTAGTCATTACATGGAAGCAGGTATTGCAAAAAACACAGAGGAATGATCTGATGAAGAGTCAGGCAAAGTCATCAGCAGTAAATGTGAAGTAGGAGCATCTATACTTTTCATACCAGTACTCATTGCACCTTTTCAGTATTAACGTCTCTGGCTGTGTAGGAAGATCCAACATCGACGGTAATTTCTTGCTGCAATCAGTCTCTGAGAGCTCGAGCAGACGAACAAAGGTGACTTCGCACATCGAACCCGCTCCACACCAAAACCTAAAACGTATCTTCTACCAGCGAAGGCGCAGCTAGATCAGGCCATAGACAGCCCCGGAATTCTAATGAAACGAGTTTGCCATCCTCCAGAAGATGAGGCACTTGGGCGATACAATCCAGTGGTAATGCAGTGATGTTGATAGCTTCGAGTTATCAAAGCGTATTCCATATAAACACCAACTGAAAATTCCTGGTAAGAGTGTCAAAAGGGCAGTGACAGGAATGAAAACGAGGTACGAACATGGATATATCGCGCCTTCGTCCGTTGAATGCTTCAAATCCTGATACACCATCCGGTCAAGCAAAGGTTGACCAAGGCAGAGAGAGGAGACGGTGAAGCAACGAAGGCAAAATAAGCTTCTGTTTGAAAATCAAGGTTTTGAGGATGGCTCTAACTGTGACTCGATAAGCCGATTTGAAGATAATGAAGAGATAATATGAGACTAACCAAATTAAAATAAGACAGCGCAAAGACGTATCCATGATTTCCAGAGCGTGTGATACATTAATCAGAACGAAAAGCTTTGACCGCCTCTAACACACTTCGATGAGCATAGCTCTCCTGCATTTGAAGAAAGAGACGGATGAGAACACCCATGACCAAAAATCAATATTAAAAGAGGAAATTTTGGAGTCACGAGTCTTCACAAGCCAGACGAGCAGTTTGTTTTCCACAGGATGTGTGATGTATGGTCGACAAGCACATCCTTACACCGCGAAAAATTTCATAAGTTTTGCCCCCATCGACACAAAAAAGAGGTCGTGGGGACGCAGATGAAGGTATTTTGGGCCACCAAGAGACTTGGAAGTTCAGGAGAGTGTATTATTCTATCGATCTGTATCTGAAATACTCATCAGGCAATTGCAACTGCTCAATTTCGGAGATTTCCTCTACCAAAAGGTAGTTTGGAGACAGAATATGCGTTTGAGTGGGTACACGACCCTGGGCGAGCTTGGGGCGAGCTTGGTCGAGCAGTTGGCTTCTCTGAAGTCAAAATGCGTTTACGTATCCGATTTGACGAAAGTTTTAGATCCTGATTCGGTGATCATAGCAACCTATATGAGATATGCGTGCGGAGAGGTTTTCTCTACTAAAAGTTGCCCCCATCGACACAAAAAAGAGGTCGTGGGGACGCAAATGAAGGTATTTTGGGCCACCAAGAGACTCGGAAGATTTGTAATATTATTCTATAGATGCTTTTCTGAATTGATCATCCCGCAATTTCATCCGCTCGATTTCTGAAATTTTCTTTGCTACAAGGTGGTTCAAAGGCAAGAAATACCACTTTTTAGATCGAACACCGACTTTGGGCAAGCTTGGTCGAGAGAATTACACATCCAATTTGACGAAAGTTTGGTTCAGACTCTATTAATAAATCATCTGATCATCTTGATCTATGTAGGAAAAATATTTCCTGTTTTTCAACAACCTCGCAAGAGGCAGATCCCTTACATCAATCCGTTTTCCATAAAGTATTTTAACTTCTATAAAGTACCTGTGAAGCCTGAAAAATCAAATTGCTCGGTGCGATTTTCCCCCTCATAAGTGTAGTTCAACTTCAGTCTCAGCTTGAGCTTACTGCCTGGCTTTCCCTCGATTTTCATTGGCTGAACCACCCTGCCTTCCACTTTCACAGTATCACTAGAGATAGAGGATAATTGCAATTTTTGCGATTTTGGAACAGCAGCCAAAAGAGAAACCTTGGTCAAAGAAGCACCACTCTTATTGGCAATAAGCCCATTCAACGACATACTTCCTTCGCCTGCATTTTCCTGAGTAAAGTATACCGCCACAGTGTCGTTTTCGTATGCCAGCAGTTCAGGAGTGGAATCTTTTACGTTTGTTCCCCCGAAAATATCACTTAAAAGATCAACGTCAGTTTTGTTCGGCTGAGAGGGTTTGGGCGAGCTCAATAGATCATCACCCAACAAATCCAAAAGGTCTTTTGAGTGGGTATTCTTGGATACAGTAGGCCTGGAAGCTCCATTCAATGAGACACTCTTTCTCATTTTAATTTCTGGAGCTGGCATCCTTTCGAGAAGTCCCCTTTTAACGCTATTTGGCTGCTCGAAAATGTCCAGATACTCGAGGGCTCTGATTTGATTTTCTAGGCCTATATCGTTGGACTTGCTCTTCAAAATCTGTCTCAGTCCTTCCAGGGACTTGGGACTCTCAAACTTGGTAGAAAGCTTGAGAGAGGCAGTCAAAGCGTACGAGGTGAGTTGTTGGGAGGACGCGGAGTGCTCATTGAGAAGCGACTGCAAAAGATGCAGAATCTTATCGTCGCTCAACTGACCAATGACTAAATCGCCATACTCTCCTAAACACCAAATGGTTACAAGCGCCAAACCATATTGAGTGGTATCGCTGGAGCACGACTCGAACAGTTGCATCACTACATGCACCAGCAAATCTTGATCTTGGATTTGCATGATGGACGCTATAATATTAGACAAAATCTCCGTGTTGACATAGTTTCCGGCCAAAGTGAGCATTTTGATCATAGTTTCGAAATGCCACTTTTCGTTCGGTGAGTGAGTTTCACAAGCGAGTGTCAGCTGAGTAGTTAGGTACACTTTTAAATCTTTCTCAGCTGCATCGAGAAACTGTAAAAGCTCTTTGGCGATGATTCTTATGTTTTGGGAGTTTACGATGGCAAATGCCAACTCAAGCGCACGTCGTCTGATCGAGATGTCCCCATCATGAAGACACCCTACAATGGTTGAGCGATGTCTTTGAACAGCATCTGGTTCCTGAGACATCACAGACAAGAGCGTGTTCAAAGCAACATATCTTGTGTTATTGTCCTTGATGGAGAGAAACTTCCCCAGGACGTTAACTCCCAAAACTCTAAGGGACGGGTCTGTATTGATTCTGAAAATCGCCTTGACAGCTTCGTACAAAACCGCGTTTCCCGCATTCTTGGTGGTGTCAACTTTGCTCACCACCTGAGTGAGAGCGTCGTTTGTCTGTTCCAAAAAAGGAACTTCTTGTTTCCCTTCATAGAGAAGCCTCAATGTTTCGATGAGTTTTACGTACAAGAAAGGGTCTGCCACACCAGCCACATCGTGCTCTGGAGTGAATCCTGTTGTTGACAAATTTTTCAAGTGGCTCAAAAGTTTGGGAATTTGCTCCATTGCCATTGCGTGACATTCATCATCGGCAACGTAGACTGACTGCAAAAGACTCAAAGCAGACATGAGACAGCCGTGATTTCTTTCAGACAAAAGAATCGGAACTTTGTCTGCAAAAACTTCTGATAGCTCACCGTTTTTCTCAACCAATTTTGACGCTACCAAGATGGCCTTTTTCCTCAAATACGAGTTTGGAGATTCTATTATTTTCAAAACATCCGGGTAAAGATCGCGAGCCAGCTCGGGAGAAGCAATGTTCCCCAGTGTAACTAGGGCCAGCCCGGCAACGTATTGGTTGTCTGAGGTGATGTCGTTGTTGAGAGAGTTTGTCAGTAAAGTGAGAACTTCTTGATTTTCATCCAAAATAAGCATCGCTGCCATGTATCCCAATCTCTTATCGGCAAATTGATTGGACACCAAAAGTTTCAGACACTCAACCTGCCCAAAATGGGTGGGCTCTCCAAGTATGTACAGATAGAGGAGTTTGGTAATGTTGACCTTTCTCTTTTTCTGATCCAGATTCACGTCTCTGAAAGAGGTTCGGATCGCAGCCGATTCCTTTCTTATGGTGGCTCTCTCATCAGCAATCGATTTTGAGGCTCGAACAGCCTTGATGAATGATTTCAGAGAGCCCATGGTGTTGCGTGTGCGACTCAAAATAGGTGTTCTATTTGCACGCAGAAATGAGCGATGTCATTGTAAATCTAATTTTGAAATCTCTGTTCGGGGTTTGGCTGATTTTGTAATTCAGGCCGGGCTTTTTTGATTGGGCTTTGATAGAAAGGTGAGAACCCCCTTTCTGTCATATTAATCATGTCACGCTTCGTAGCCACCATAATGTAGTGTATTTTTTTATTTCAAACCACAGCCAGGACGAGCATATCTACCCCGGTTTCCGATCAATGAGACCGTTGAGTCTCTGTCATTACACTAAAGCTGGTTCCTTTCGAATAGACGTCAAGTGAGCAGATTCCATGGTTTCAGTGGAGAATACAACGTAAGGAGTACTTTTGTCTCGAGTTTAAAAAGGTCAAGGGAAACAACTTGCCAGCGTGAGCTTCTGCTCACTACTATACCCACTTAATGTGCTAAAAAAGTCATGTTTTGTTCAGTTACGGCATAATTGTGGGAAAACCCAGTCGAGAGGACAGAATGTCTAGGAGGAGGAGTAAATCATGGGTCCAAGGACTAGACCGCCCAAGTAATAGTAAAGCCTTGCTGCAAGGCGGAAGGCACGAGAGGCCGCCAAAGGGAAACCGTCTGCCAATGTGGAATTGGCTGATCCTTTCAAGTCTCAGTTTGTGGAACTGAGGGCCTGCCCTGGCGGATGCAATAATGGGGGAGGTCAAATTGCAGGGCCCGATGGTGTTAATTCCAAAGACTGGATCGAAAAAGCAGGTATAAAGTATCGTGATATTCCTCTTTCTACGTATGGAGATGCTTCCAAAGATCCCTAAAGCGCTCCAGATTCTCCAGATCCTCAGATCCGATCTAATCTGATCTTTAAAAGATCAACCCTCTTTCGAAAGCTGGAATCTGAGGATTCTAAGACCATATCTAGATCCTGGGGTGGGATATACATCAGATCCAAAACCCTCAAGGTGCCTACCATGGAATTCAGTTTCATACACGTCCTGAACCCTTATTCATGTAAGGAATACGTCGTTAGTGAGGGAAATCTAGGGTATGGCTGTTGATTAGATCCCTGGAATTGATTACAAAGTAGCCGAAAACAGAGAGATATCTTACGGATTCCCTCCTCTCATAGGAATTCGTCCTGAATTTCGGTATCTCAAGCTCGACTGGGGCAGTTTAAAACGCTTCACGTAGCGTCTGCTTGACCCGAGACCCAATTAGGCCTCTAAGTTTGAAACAATCTATCATTATTTGGCCAAAATCCTATCGGTGTACTTCAACGATTCATCATCGTTGCATTCCAGTATTTGAATTAAAATATCAAATACTTCGGATTGAAGCTCAACCCTGAGACAACTCATGAGCTGAAGTTCAATATGCGTTACTCTCTTTCATCTCTGCGAAAACTTCAATTTCTCATCAACTTCCATAGTGGCCGGTGAATCCTAGAATCTGCACGGATTTTCTAAGTAAAGCTTTGATTATTTGACCGAGGATCTCCACACTAGTCATTGGGCGAAGATGGTGGTAAACCGCTACCTTATCACGCATCGTCACTACATTTTTTACTGGTCGTGTTCCCCGAAGCCATACTGCACCACTTAAACCAATATTCACCTTCCGTGCCTAACATCTTCATGTGTGCAATACAATCCACCTTGCATCCGACACGTCCACTATGATTTAAACGTAGCTCAGTCAATTACACACGACGAGAGTGCGTGATTACTGAAATCAAAGTTCCTTTATTGTCATACCCATTTCGATCGGATTTTGAATCATCTTTCCAAAAGTAAGATCTGCTCCATCATGGAGGGGTCACAGAGGAGTGAAAGACTGATTTTTTTCGGTCCATTTTCATCTCTTTCCCCTTGAAGCGGTCTCTGGAGTTGACCCAATGTTCAGCTTCCTAGGAAAATACCGCCTATCTTGCATCGAAGCGGAATTCAGCCTACCGCGTTCGATGCTTCTATCACTCTGACAACCATAAATTGGACTTATCAATAAAAAAATATAATTGGATCTTTTCTTGGCGAACAAGTCGATTGAGGTGGCAATAGGCTTCTCACTTATTTTCCATTCATGTATCAGCGAGGCATGCGTAGTACCTCAAACTAATTTGATAAAAGCTCTACAAGCAGGTTCTATGGACTGCCATCTTTTGGAGGCCTTCTAATAAAAAGCCAAAACAGGACCGCAGTCGGTGAAACAGTCTCAGTAACTTGGTGTGCATAACGAGTCATTACAATATCAGTCATGCAGCTCATCGCCGTTTTTTTTTTTTTGCCTTCGTTTTTTTTTTCTCCGCGGCCTATCGGCTTGCCGAATTTCCCTGCATATAAAGCACCCTCCGCCACTCTTTCCTCAATGTGCTGCTGTTCGTGCTGTGGAAATTTCATTTTGGTGGTGTTAGCCATACTGTTCCCACCCTTCCCCGTTTGGGTGAAAACGGGAATGTGCTCTTCGCACTCTTTTATCAACTTGGCTCTGTGTCTGCTGGGATACTTCCCCGGGCTAATCCACTCGTGGTATATAATCTCTGCTTACCCGAAGCCACGAGTTAATGTCTACTACCAGAACCGGCCGGCTGATTGCCACCATCACCACCATCACCATAGGACAAATAACGTGTATCTCCCCACAGAGCCACCTACTCATGGAGCTCCCCCGGCAAGCTACGGTGCTACCAAACACCATGAGCAGCCTCCACCCTACGAAGTTTAACGAGTTTATAGAATGTATTTATATGGGATCAATGGTAAGTTATTATATATACTTGTATGGGTTCAAAATTCCCTTGGGATCGTAGTGATGCTTGATTTGCTTCATCATCTTGATCTCTGTGTCTGACTTTGAGTAACCAATGTAAGGTTTTTTCTGGAATCCCAGTCCGTGTTCCGCAGAAATAGAACCCTTCTTGTCTTGGATATACTCGTACACAAACGGTTCCAGAGCCTTTTCCACTTCTTTGCAGTACTTTCTAACGGCCACATTCAAGTGCAGATTGCCATCTCCAACATGGCCGTATCCAACAGCGTCAACAACTGGGTATTCTGGAGAGTCACCAATCAGTTTGAATTCTCCAAGTCTCTCTCTAACCGCTTCAACGAGACCGTAAAGATCTTTGAGCGGAAGAGAAACATCGTACTTGTACACGCCTCCTCCAATAGTGGAGGCTTCTGGAATTTGTTCTCTCCATTGCCAAAGCGTTCTGAGTTGACTTTCATCCTGTGCAACGATCCCATCCTCCACTACACCTTGCTCCATGGCGCTCTCCAAGAAGGATTCGAGCTTGGCATCGTCGTGGTCCTTATTGGAGCCTGAAGTTTCGATGAGAATATAGAAAGGGTAAGGACTCTCCAAAGGATGTTCTGATTTCAAATGTTCAACGGCAAGTTTCTGAGACTGGCCATCCATGAACTCAAAAGCTGACAAAACCTCTGAAAGCTCATTTCTGGCATGGATAAAAGTCTCTTGAACAGCTTCATAAGACGAAACCCCAAGAAAGGCAACGTTGAAAGCCTTGGGACGGGCAGGACATAGTATGGATACGCCGGTAATGACTCCCAAAGTGCCTTCAGAACCAATGTACAATTGTTTTAGATCATAACCGGTATTGTCCTTTCTAAGTGCTTCCATGGAGTTGACGATGGTTCCATCGGGCAAAACCACTTCCAACCCCAGGACGGAGCCGTGGAGCGAGCCATAACGAAGTAATCTCAGTCCGCCTGCATTGGTGGCCACATTTCCACCCACGTGACACGATCCCTTAGCACCAAGATCTAAGGGAAAGATGTAATCGTTTTCAGCAAGGAAATTGTCTGCATTCTCCAAAATCAAACCAGCATCACATTTGAGAATCCCACTTGCCTTGTCAAAAGATCTGATCTTGTTCATATTTGCGAGCGAGAGAACAACCTCGTCAAAAACAGGAACCGACCCTCCTACAAGCCCGGTATTACCGCCTTGAGGCACTACAGCCAATGTACGTTCGTTACAATACTTTAAAATCTCAGAAACCTGTTGTGTCGTTTTGGGCTTCAGTACGATAGGACTTTCTCCGCGATACTTTCTCATCCAGTCTTCGTTATAGAACTCAAGATCGTCCTTCTCGCGAATGATGTTGTTCTCGCTGATCAAATCCTGGAAAAACTTGATATCATTGTCCGAAAGTTTGGAGTACTTTGAGTCCCTTTTCACTTTTTCAGAGTAGGTTTCACAAGTGAGGGGGACAACTTTGGTTGCATATGAAGCCCGTGAGAAGGAAGCGAGTTTCGGTGCTTGGACAACGGTTCTAGTGAATGAGCTCAGTGCTCGCAAGCTCATTTTCAGTATTTTTCAGTTTTTTTTATATGCATATAATTCTGAATAAAAATCGACTGCTGATTGGACATATAGAACGTTGTGTCGCCTTGTCGATTTGACGGTACTTAAAACTGTCATCTTTTCTCTTCTGTGAGAAGTATTATATTATCATCTTTTCTGAGTGTGACATACTTTTCAGTTGCCTTGTTTTCAGTGTGTAGCCCAGAGACATTTTTTAGCTGAGCACTCCGCTAGTCAAGTGGATGGTTGTCACAATTGCGACAAAAGTGTTCATCGATAGGAGCTCACGTGAAAAAAGCAACGTTATTATTCTTAAGACTTTATTTGCACTATTTATGGCCCACTATTATGGCAAAAGTCTTTATCTAGTCTCTCAGTCATTCGAGTTTGGGGAAATACTCTCTCAAAGTGAATCAAAACAAAAAAAAACATCACGCACAAGTAGTTATTAATATGAAGCTCAAATAACTTAAGCCCTCGACCTTTATTCTCAAACTAAAGGATGATATTTCATCATCCCAACACCATCCGATGACCGAAATCTGCTTCTCTTCAATAATATCAAGAGAGGTGAGTAATTGTGTGTTGACTCACTAACCTTCAGAACGAGCCTCTCTGTTTATATTCTGTAACAGAAGCTGAAGGCAAGAGAGCGGACGCTGAGGTATACAATGAGTACTTGAAGCACAATTTTCTCAGCCATGTAGCTCTGGACATATTCGAGTCTCCGTGCAACGATGTATCAGACGCTAAAAGTGATCAGAACAGAAACTTTTTATTTGCGCAAGACGGCATTTCTGTCTATGGGTTCGAAAGTAATACCGGCCTAAAAATCGTTATAGGGTGCCATGCTCGGGGCGACATAAGTAGACAACTTGATGAGGTGAGTGAAACAGTTTTTCCTACTAACAACTAGATCTTTACCGATATTCACCGAGCATATCTTCGAGTCGTGTGTAGTCCTTTCGGCGACCGGGCAGGAAATCTTGAAAACACGTTTGGCAAGAAACTGCAGGAGCTTGTGAAGACTTGGAATGAGAAGAGTCAATAAAAGGCATGAGATATCTCTGAAGCGAAGCGGAAGAGATGTTCTTATGGTGCTTTGGAGGTGAGCTGCTTTATTTGCACTTGGAAATCCTTGGATAGACATATATTTGGTGGTACAGAACTGGAGAACCTGGGTATTGGATTGTATTTGTCACAATATACAGGCATCTTTCAGTCACGGTCACTATCTGTGATGTTAAAGGTAGAAATGGCCTTTCTTCACTGACTTTTAAAGGAAGGCGGTATCTCGACCGCTTAAACATGGAAGAGGTCTCACATCCTTGTGGCGATTTCATCCTTTTGCTGAGAAGGCTTCTTGATAGCACAAAGATACACATTGATGGTATGCTCGTGCCGTACACCTTTTCATAGCATCACAGAAAAGTCCATTCAAGCAGTTTTAGTCAGTCAGCCGTGATGGAGATTCTTCAATTTGGATGAAGCATAAAACACAATGGGAAGATGGAAGACAACCACGACTCAAAGTTGCGATTGCATTCTGCATCTTTGACGATACAATTTGAATCATCCTCCTATTGATATCCAAAGACCTGTTCAGTGGTTTCGATAAGCTGATAAAGCTTCTCAGGAATCTACACTTCAACCCAAAACTCAACTCACGACTCACTTCGCCACTGAGAGGAAAAAGTAAGGTGATGAAATCAGAGAAATTCATTCAGAAGAAATAAAGACGTTCTGGGTCGTTGGTATGTACGATATTACCTCGACAATCCACAGACCAATGTCAAAACTAAAAAAGGAAAACCATCCAGTCATGCGATCATCTCAATTGGCTAATAGCGCAGACGTCTGACAGCTTGCGAATCGAACCCGGGACAAAGCGATAATCACAGTTTTTGCTCTCCCCCACTAAATTTGATGCCACCTCAAAACATAGATTTTAGAACATTATACTCTTTAGTCAGACACCTGAAACTACTACCAATGATGTAACCACAAATTGATCTTGAGGAAATCTGAAGCAAAATGCCACAAATAAAAAAGTAGACGTCACATTTCGTCATCTAGCATATTGTCAGTTGATGAATTTGAGACCTGAAACAGTGCAGGAACTTGAATTAAGAGCACCCATTTGATACATGTCCTTCAAACCATACAAAATCACTCGCTGATGGTGGCACCCAGTCATTTCGTCTCATGTCTTCCAGAAACATTATTACGCTCAACTTTTATTGTAAGAGCAGTGCAATATAGCTCAGTCACTCGCTCTCACTGTTGTTTGGAATCTTTCTAGCTGAACAAGGCCGATTTTGTATTCAAGACAGATCTCGCTTTTGAGAACTATCTTATAAGAGCTCCGATTAGGCAACAAAAAATCATCACGCTCGCTTAGAGACTTTGACCCAACCGAAGCCTAATCCAGGTTGCGTCTCACCATCATAGCCGTAAACTTTCATTTGTGTTATTATGACCAACATCCCCGATACACACTTTACTGTTAAAGATCACGCCATCTCTGGACACGAATTTAGGGGCACACGAATTTTTCAATCAGAGAAGAAAGCTGAAGCTATTTATACAGTGCAACCACTCATTAAGGGAGATGACCATTTGTGCAAAGCATAGAGCAGACTTGACAATAAAGGAGGGAGCTTGAGTTCGAAAGTATCGTTACATCAGCGATTTTTCTGAAGAAGAGGCTGATTTGGTGAGTAACGATAACGTGCTCGACCCCACCTCCTTACACCACGCATCTCATCAGCTAAAATCACGTGCGCAAAAAATTTCATCCACTAACATGGCGCCCTCTACCATTTTCTCAAAAGAAGACGCTGCTGCTAGTCCATCTTCTCCGTTTGGACTTCCTGCAGATCCATCGACCCTATCGGGAACCGTTCTGACAAGCGCCCATGTGCTTATCACTTCTGTCGCTTACAACCTCAACAATCACCTGTTTGCGTACGTTGCCCCCGGCGCCGACTCCGCTTTGGACGCTACTCCTCAACTGTGGAAGACTTTCCAATGCCGTAATGCGGAGGGGAAAATCCCGGAAGTTACCAGACTTGAAGTTAGATCTGGTGCTGCAAACGCCATTTTGGGGTTCCAGGCTTCCCAAAAGGACCAAAACCCAGTCACCGCTTTTCTCCCAGGTCACGCGTTGGTTTACATGCAATCTGTGCTGTCTCAGCAGAAAATTGAGAGGCTTAACTTTCAAGTGAGTGCGTTGGCCTACGAAGAGCTTTCTGGATCGCTGGTTTCAGACTACGCTGCTCCGCTTGGAGTGGCCAAGCAACTGGGCTACTCCGTTTTCACTCCACTGTCCCCCATTGAGGCTCAGCACTTTGCCCTGCTGAACCAGGTGGTTTCCCAGGTGCAGCCTTCTGTGCATCTCTACGAGGGCCCCGCTTACTTGAGAGAGTCGGGGTCCGTGCACGGGGTTGTTGCCGCTGCGGAAATTGCCAATGCGTACAAGTCTCTTTCGAAGGAGGCTGAAAAATGGCAAAATGTGCCTGCTGTGAATCGTCCTGCAGAAGCCCTCAAGTCGCTTAACAAAATTCTGAAAACAAACTACTCAAGCTTTGAGTACTACGGACACGAATCGCCTGAAACGGTGTACATCGTGTACGGCTCCAGGGAGTCCAACCTTGTTTGGCGTGTGGTTCAAGAGACCAACGCCAAAATAGGATGCGTCTGCATTAGGGTTCCTCTTCCATTCAATGCAGAGGAGTTTGTCGCCTCTGTTCCTAAAAGCTGCTCCTCTGTAGTTGTTTTGGGCCAAGTGGCAGAGGCTGGCGGAAAGTCCGAACTGCGCTCGCTCGTGGCTGCGTCTTTCTTCATGGCCGGAAGACAAACCACCGTGCAAGAGTTCTCGTACGTGCCAACGTTCCCATGGACTCTGGAGACGGCATTCAAAGTTTTGTCCTCCTTCTCTGTCATTTCAGAGAAACCAACCACAAAACTGGCGGAAAACTTTGTATTCTGGAACCCAGACAATTCTGAGATTTCCAGCGTTCCCGCCAAGATTGCCGTTGCTTTATCGCTTGAACCGTCATCCAAAGTATCCCACCGTGCGGTCTTTGACAACGTGAACGGCGCCGGTACGTTGCAAAGTACTATTTCCAAAGACTCGTCCTTGGAGTCCTTTAAAGTGGTTGTGGTTGAAGAAACTTCTCTACTCTCGTTTTACAACGTGTTGCAAACCGCAGCCGACGGAGCCACGGTCATTGTTGTGGTCAAAGACCCGATTGCTGATGTTGCGCAGCTCTCTGAAAAGCTGCCCATCCACTACAGACGTTTGGCGGTTTCCAAGAACATCAACACCGTTTTCCTTGACCTTGCCGCTGTGCCCGAGGACAACACTCAGGGCCTCACAAAGTCCATCGCCGTTCAGTCCGCCTTTTACAAGTTTGCGTACCCTGAGCTCGAGGGCCATAATCTCACTGCCAAAATCCTCCATTCTTTTGGAAACGAGGCTGAGCTTGTGGGAGTGGTTGTTGCTGGCGTCATTGAAAAGACTCGCGAGTCTGCGCTTCACACTGTGACTGCCTCTCCTGATTGGCTGAACCTGGTTTACGAGGACCAGGAGTTGGAGCAGTTGGAGTCTAGTCTGCCTGTTTACCCCTCTGAGTCATGGTTCGGACCCAACCCACGTGAAGCGGATCTTGCTCCTCCACCGAGCGTGAGCTCCGTCTCCGACATCTCCAAGAAATTGGTATTCAAGGAGTCCTATGGCGTCACTGACTCGTTGAGACCCGACCTTCCTATGAGAAACTTTGTCGTCAAAGTCAAGGAGAACAAGAGAGTCACTCCAGAAGACTATTCTCGTAACATTTTCCAAATCGAGTTTGACGTTTCCGGAACAGGCCTCACCTACACTTTGGGAGAAGCGCTCGGAGTCCACGCGAGGAACAGCCCGCAAATGGTGGCCGAGTTTATCGAATGGTACGGATTGGACCCACACGAAATCGTTCAAGTACCCTCTAAAGAGGACCACCATGTCTTGGAAACGAGAACTGTGGAGCAGTCCCTTATCGACAACCTCGATCTGTTTGGTAAAGTGCCTAAGCGTTTCATCGAGGCGCTCGCTCCGTTTGCCACATCGGACGATGAAAGGAAGAAGCTTGAGCACCTCGGATCCGCGGCCGGTGCTGCTGATCTGAAAAAGATCCAAGAAGAAGAGTGGCTCACTTTTGTAGATATCTTACAGCAGTTCCCTTCGGCCAAACCTTCGTTTGCCGATTTGGTCACTTTGATCCCGGCTCTCAAGAGACGTGAGTACTCGATCGCTTCGTCCCAAAATATGCACCCCACCGAGGTTCACCTGCTTATCGTAGTGGTGGACTGGGTCGACCCGCGTGGAAGAAAGAGGTTCGGCCAGTGCTCTCACTACTTGTCTCAACTCGCCAGAGGCACAGAGCTCGTTGTGTCTGTCAAGCCCTCCGTCATGAAACTGCCTCCCAACCCAGAACAGCCCATCATCATGTCTGGTCTCGGTACCGGTCTGGCTCCGTTCAAGGCGTTGGTCGAGGAAAAGATTCTGCAAAAACAGCAGGGCCTCAACATCGGCGAGGTGTTCCTATTCCTGGGTTCCAGACATCAGAGAGAAGAGTACCTTTACGGAGAGTTCTGGGAAGCCGCCAAGGATGCAGGTGTCATCACTCACATTGGTGCAGCCTTCTCCAGAGACCAGCCTGAAAAGATTTACATCCAGGACAGAATTCGCCAGACCTTGAGCACTCTGACCGCAGCCGTTATGGACCAAGAGGGCTATTTCTATCTGTGTGGTCCCACCTGGCCCGTTCCCGACATTAGCGCTTGTTTGCAGGATATTATCGAGAACGATGCTGTCAAGAAGGGCATTACTGTTGACGGTGCGCAAGAGGTGGAGAATATGAAGGACACTGGAAGGTATATCTTGGAGGTGTATTGAGTATGTACTTGCGACGAAGCGTAAGCTGAGAAGCTATAATTCATCTCCGCAGCAATATCTAAGGATGTCACGTAGTGTCACCCATCTAATTCAGTATGTGACCACAGCTATGCGTCTAGTGCTTATTCTGCCTAGTCAGCTTCTCTGATATTATGGAACCAGGAAGTGGTTGTCTACCAGATCGTAAGACGGGATCGCAAAGTAAGGTCAACGATCCAAAATCGCAAGATCAAGATCACAAATTTAGCGATCTATGATCTTCAAGTCAAGATCGTTTTTGGGCGCTGCGATTCAATATTATAAGATCGTTCTCGTAGGATGTAAAGCAATATATTAGATCGCAAGGTCAAGATCACAAATTACAGAGCGATCTTTGATCTCAAGTCGTATCTTGAAGGTCGCGATCTTGGCGAAGGCCACCTCGAAGTGGCTTAAGCTATCAAGTTGTGTTCTGAGAATAGCGTACATATAAACTATCTTATGCGCTTCTGGCCTGGGGAATATTATAAGACCGAGAGCAGTGCATTTATTCCCACTTCATGAGCAATGCAGTAGAGATCATGTCGATAAATTGAATAAATGAATAAATTGACTCCACAGTATATTCAAAAAGCCATGCTGTGCATTACGACAACCAAAGTGGCATCATTCCTTCAATTCTTTCTATCACTTCTACAGAATAGTTCGTGGTTACGGCTTTATTGGGCATATGAAATGCAGGTTTTCGAGTATCAGCACAGAGGGAGCTTTGAGCCGGCACATTCCATAAACTTGATGTAATAAACAAGATACCTCCATCAACACCCAAATTCTATCTTACCAAAATTTTCAGAAGACACTATGTATGAATTAAAAAACACCAAGTGTAGGCACTTTTTTATGTTACACAGGGCTTGATCTGGTGTTGTTTGTATGATTGTGCATTTCAGGTAGCGCTCATCGGGATGTCCCATGTAGAGCCTACATGAATAGAGAAACCAATGCCACAAGCCTCAACTTTCGACTAACATCTGTCTCGGAGGAAGTGCTCAATTCCTTAGTTATGACTTCACTATTTCTTCTTAGAACAACCAATG
This sequence comes from Citeromyces matritensis, assembly GCA_030570875.1. Classification (NCBI taxonomy): domain Eukaryota; kingdom Fungi; phylum Ascomycota; class Pichiomycetes; order Pichiales; family Pichiaceae; genus Citeromyces; species Citeromyces matritensis. Next base: position 52,572 of record JAJLWQ010000010.1, read on the forward strand.
GCTTGATAAAATTTAGATAATGGAAGATAACAGAGTCGCACACAAAAGATCAAGCAAGTCGAATAGCTTCTGCTGTCATAAAGGCCGGTACCAAACTTTAGTGAATGCTCATGGCACCCGGCTGAAACTACAGACAGAAATTATATGGAGCCAAGAACCTGATTTTAATTTTTTTTCTTTTCAAATAGAAGTTTCATCAAAGCGAACTACAAAACATATACCTCCAACGAAATTATGCTGACTGATCAAAAATCTCAATTAGATTGACAGGATCTGATCAAACTCACTCAAGAAACATGACCCGCGCACTACCTTTTCCGGTCCGCGGCATATCCGCGGAACACTTACCGGTCGGGTAAAGAAAACAACATGCTAGAACCATGACAAACCCATACGATGTTGAAACCATTCGAAAGAGGGAGTACCCTCATCTCGAGAGTCAAGTCTACCTGGACCATGCGGGAATGACCATTTACAGCAAGGCCCTGGTCGAAAGAACCTCTTCGTTGCTGCTGTCACAGGTATTCGGTAACCCACATTCTCAGTCAATACCGTCAGTCACCACAACTACTCTAGTAGAGCAAGCCCGACTGAAAGCTTTGACTCTTTTCAATGCTGATCCACTCGAATACGACGTTTGCTTCACTCTAAATGCTACCCACGCCATCAAGATTCTTGCCCAAGGATTCAAGGACACATTTCCTGATTTCCACTACGCATATAACATCAATAGCCACACGTCCATGATTGGAGTACGCGAAATGGCTAGCGCTTTTTCCATCTTCGACAAAATTGGGTCACGTGACAGTCTCGAGTCACGTGACGTCCCGACCCTTTTTTCGTGGACCGGCCAGTCTAATTTTTCCGGAGAGAGATTCCCGATAAGCGAATGGCATGAGAAGCTTAAGCAGTGTGGGGAGAAGGTGTATACTGTATTAGATGCTGCCTCTTTATGTTCTACGGCCCCTCCAGACCTATCGTTGCATAACGGGCCTGATTTTCTCGTTTGTTCTTTTTACAAGATTTTCGGGCTGCCCGATATTGGGGGTTTGGTTTTTAGAAAGTCAGTCGCGCAAGATGTTTTCGCAAATAGGGCATATTTTGGAGGAGGAACAGTTGATGCTTTGAGTGCAGAAGATCGGTTTGTGAAACGATCTAGTCGGATATCCACTCTGTTGGAAGACGGAACTGTTCCAATTCATTCAGTCTTGCAGCTCAGCGTGGCCATAGATACACATGCAAACATCTATGGCTCTTTCCGAAACATTTCTCAGCATACTTCAGAGATTACCGTACACTTTTTAAACCAGTGTAAAGCTTTGGTATACGAAAACGGTTCTCCCATGGTGGAGGTTACGCCTGTGGAGGTTAATCGTGGACCTATTGTATCATTTTGTCTCTTGTCTCCCAGCGGTGAACGTCTTGGTTACTATACTTTTGAAAAGTACGCATCCTCCAAAGATATTTCTATTCGCACCGGAACGCTTTGCAACATTGGCGGTGTAAGCAAGTTTCTACGCAGGTCCCACCAGGATATCGTGCGAGATTCACGGCTGGGTCACAAGTGTGGAGATAGCATGGACATAATAGACGGGAAGCTGACAGGAGTCATTCGTGCTAGTTTTGGAGCCATGACCACAAAGAGAGACGTTGATTGCTTGTGCAATTGTATAAGTGAGTTTCTCCATGCCAACCAAGGAACTGGGTATGAACAAGTCACTAAGACCAGGATGACTTGTCACATCGAGAAACTTGTAGTATATCCCATCAAATCGTGCGCAGGATTTTCTATTCCGCGAGGTATCGAGTGGCCAATTCGAAATAATAGTCTTGCCTACGACCGGGAGTTTTGCCTGTTGAGCGTGCAAGACGGGTTCAAACCTCTCATGTTGAAAAACCATCCACGAATGGTTGATGTAGTTCCTGAAATCCTTCTCCAACAAGCAGTCATGATTATCCACAATAGACAATCGGACTCGCATCTACAGATACCATTAAAGGGCCACAACTGGGAGAAATCATCAAACGGTGTTTTCGAGTACTGCACAATAGACAAGCTGACAACTCTCCTCACGGCCATAGTTGGTGTTCCCTGTGTCCTGGGGAGAAAAGCAGGAGGCGAGAACTGCCACAACAAGTCTGACTTTCTGCTTATTTCTCAGGCCTCTCTGAGTAAGCTTGGGAGTCCCACTGAACTATCGCCTAGGTTTAGAGCAAATATATTGGTCAACGGAGTAGGACCTTACGAAGAGGACCTGTGGTCCAGTGTCACGATTAAAGGTCACACGGGAGCGCTCAAGCTCACGGCCACCAGTAAGTGCGAAAGGTGCCACATGATTACAATAGACCAGGATACGGGGAAACGAGACGGTAGCATATATGCCAATCTTGCTAAGACAAGAAAGGGCGAAAAGGGAAAGGTTTACTTTGGGATTAATTTGGATGTTGAGGGAAAGGGTCAAGGTTTTTTGAAAGTTGGTGATGAGGTTTTGTTGGAGTATGTATAATTACAAGATCTGAATATAGTGAAAGACTGTAAAAAGCCAGTTTCAGATGAGAAAGAGATGGATCGATATCTCGACAGGGTGCTTAGATATAAAGCAGATAGTTGTCAAAGAGCTTACTGGTTAGTTCAGCCATTCCTTTCGACTCCTGATCGCTTTGAATTGAGTTACAACTCTTTTGACAGCTGTTGTTGTTGATTTTACTGATATAGACAACCCTATAGTTTTGCGAGACTCTCTTGATGTCATTTTCACCATTCGCTCCACTAATGAAATGACCTGGAGGGAGAAACATTTGTCTTTGATAACCTTTGAGAGCACCTCTAAGGCTGACCATCTCGGAAGATTTTTCTTTTGCATAAATGTCGAGTGCTTGTGACCGCTCAAAATTGATCAGTATCCACATAATATAACCAGAATGAGGTAAGATGATGCAACTAGCTAAAGTAGTTACAACCCTTTGAATCTTTGCGTCACAATGGGTTTTGTTAGAGTGTCACGTCGAACACTGCGACAAACTACATGATTTAAAGCAATTGACTATGGCTGTGACATGAACAGTGACAGAAACACCTGCCTTTATGTCACCGATGTCTGCTCGACGGCATAAAGAAAGATTCCCATCGATATACATAGCGCATTGAGCCATTGTATGGTGGCAGCTTGATGATTTTAGCATCTCGTAGCCATGAGGCAAGTGAACAGTATTAGGATGGTATAAATTCTTTATCAACTGAGGTGTTTTTCAATTTTATCAGAACGGCTTCGATCTCTAGTGCACCTTAATGAGTAGCTTGATACTGCTGGAAAGAAAAATGCATTTTGCTTGACTCTCATCGCAAACTGTAGCCTCAAACCAGCAGCCGTTACTAAGGTAGCACAGTTGGGTTGGAAATGCTCGTGATGTAGATGACAATGAATGGATATGAAATCTAAACATAATTGAATGCTGAATCTCACTTTGTCAGAGAGTGGAGGTCTACGTCAAGTCTCATGATCCACTGAACAGAGTCGGTCAAGCTTTTTTTATATTTTTTGTATTTGAAAAGAGAACTCGGAAGTTGATTGGGTGAACGCTTTAAATTTGACTGACTTTCGTGATTACAGTTTCCTGTTATGAAAAAGAAATATTATTGGTCGATGCAATGCCCATACTTTTCTTCGCGACCGGACATCATCGTGTCAGCCATATTAAATACAACTAAGATTTCCGAAAGACTTTGAGCTGAAGCGCCGATAATTCTATGAAGATGGACCTTTTCTTTATCTGATTACTGGTAGCCTCAAATTAAATTTTAAACATCTCTTTATTCTTTAGTCTACTCATAAAGGGAGGGGCATTTAAAGTCTATACTGGATGACCACTATCTCGTATGGAAGTGATTTTTCTTAATCTAGAGGTGACAATGTAAACAGTCTAGACTGTCTCGAACATCACGCAGCGCTTAAAAAGGATGCGGAGGGCTTTTCCGCTTTCCACGACCTATCATTCAGCGAAAAAGTGACCAATTTTTTAGATCAAAAAGATAAAAAACCATCCCTGCACCTCGCGCCAAAATGTCAGAAACACTCGATCTGAAATCAATTTCTCAAACAACCACAAAACATCACACTTTCAAGAACCCTTCATGGAAAACTCCTCATAGACGGCCCAAGTCTGCTAAGCAGCTTTTGGCTGACGAGAACAAACGGCTGGCCCAGAAGAACCAAGAAGAAGTGACCAATGGAGTTTCGCGAGACCAGGTGAATTACTTCTCCTTACAGGCCCCTCCGTCCTTGAGGCCCTTGAAAACATACTGTGACATTACGGGGCTTCCAACAAGCTACAGATCGCCTCGAAATCAACTGAGGTTCTACAATATGGAGGTGTACGACGTTGTGAAAAACATGGGACCCGGCGTGGATCAGCAGTACTTGGGATTAAGAAAGGCTCATGTGGTTCTAAGATAGATTCAACATATAGCCACCTCTGTGGGTCTCTTTTTTGAGTAGAGGTAGAATTGGAAAAAGATGATGGCATCTTCAAAGATTGTTCCGAGCGATCCCAGAATCCAGCTCATGTTTAGCAGCACATAATCCCAATCGCTTCTGTAGAAAAGAATCTGTAAGGAGTAAGTCAAGTTGCCCAGTGTGGAAAAGATGAAAAACAGTAGACTGAGTCCCTCGCATGATTTTTTCCTGTAGTTTTGAAGCATCTGTGGGATTCTAGCTGTAAGATACAGAAACGCAGAAATGTATCCCAGCACTTGAGGACCGCTTTGCAACTCTCCCTGAAGAGTGGATACATCGTCTGCGTTTGAAGGAGATATGAAAAACCCAACCATTCCTGCCAGAACCACAAATAGCACCGGTAAAACGTACTTGGTAAAGACTGAGTGGTGTTCGGGATCCCGAATAAGATCCTCCAAAGCTGAACTGCTCCTACGATGGTTAATCAAAGCCGTCTCTTCTTGAGCTTCACCGTGTGAGTGTCTCTTTTTGTGAGTGTGGTGGGGATAGTAAAGACGGTAGTAATAGAAGGACCCAATGGTTACTCCATCGGCGAAACAAAACCAAATCGCTAACATAACAACCTGAGGAAGCAAGCCGGCCCAAATTGATCCAGCCAAGTTGGCCAAGTCACCAAGAAACCATAAACAGATGAATGGTAAGGATATACCGTCAGCGCTTTTCAGTCTCCACTGTTCTAATAATTGAGGGAGCAGAAGTACGATCCAGCATGCGCGCCTGAGGTGTTAGTTGAGAGGCTAGAAAGGATACTCACGAAGTGGAACCGGCAATCCCTGAAAGCGCGGAACGCATTGTGGTGGTGGTGGATCCTAGCACGTCCATCTTCCTGCGGCTTCTCGAAATGCACTCCATATGCACGACTTTGCAATCTCTGAATTTTCGTAGAGTGATCTGTTTTGGATAGTCTGTTCTTCTATAGAATTTGACTAAAGTTTAGAGCGAAGCGGAAGAGATGATCTTACGTTTATGGCCGATTCACCTTCAGGGATGTCCTGAGAATTTTTGAATAAACTGATAATGAGACGCGTAAAAATGAGCGTAGGAAGATCCATTGAACCTTACGTTACTATTGGAATGGGTGATATAACTTTTGATTTTGTTGTTTTGATACTTTTCGAGAATGCCTCAAGTGCATCTTTCCTTTCGAGGTATTCTAAAAGGGTCTGTCGAGATACGCAGACAATCTGAAAAGACAGAAAGATAGTCGAAACAATCATCAATCATCTTGAATCTTGGTTTTGAGAGTCGACAGCTTGTATGGGGTCTGGAGCGACCAAGTATGAACAAACAAACTTTTAACTTTTTCAATATGAGGTCCCTGCTCCTTGATACAGAACTTTGAACAAGCAATCTCATTGTGACAAAGGCTGATCGAAAAAAATGAAGACCAGATAGAAACTGACAGTTGATTATAGTACAGCAATTATCACGGTAAAAGACGTCCATTTGTACTTTCTGACCAACTCGATGAACTACTGTCAAACAAATAAGAACTCGTCAAAAAAATGATGTCAAGGTGGTCATCGATAAATTAAATGGTGAGGAACTAAAGTCACTTTGTGGCAAATTAGGGTCATCAGTGAGGGAAAGACCAGAATCAGGAGAGTCGGAACGTTTGTCCTCATAAATTTTTCAGAGGAAAAAAACGTCTCACGGTTTCAATGGATCTGGGTTTGTAATCTTCGATAGAGGAAACGAAAACTTAAGTGAATATTTAACTGAGTTAGTCCTCCTGGCGAGATTTTAATCCCTTCCATTGCTCAATGTTAAAGCGTCTCTGTTTGCACATATATGCATGGTGAGAATGATATTCTATAAGGTTGGGGTGATCGGTTCAAGAACATACAAGATCTTCGATATGGATATAAAAAAAAAAATGACTGAGTGCTACCCACAAAATTTCGCCATCTTTATGGCAAATCATTGAATGCAAAAGATAAACTAAAACGTCTTTTTTGGCCATAATGGCAGTGACGACGAATTGTTGCATAAATAACCACTCTTTCTACGATACTACTTTTTACTTCGTTCTCAGTGTTCTGGGCCCAGCTAGCGAGTCAGGAACAGTTCTCCATATAAAATACTTATAACAACCTGCTCACCAGCTCTTTGATATTTGATTTTGAGATAAAAAGGTAAAAATGGATTCGCAGTATCTGTGAGTGTCATCGATAGTCTCGCCTATCTGTGGGGCTTTTTTTAGGGGCAATTGCTAAGGGAATTACATAATTTACGTGAGTAGTTTTGGGCACTTGTTCGTTGATATTCAGTGCCTCCTCATGCCTAATCTTGGAATAGAAATGGCAAGAGGCTCAAAAATTTAGCTTCATGAAAAACAAATCTCATGAATTTATTGGACGTTTCACCTGAGCAGTTATCTTCGTGAAATAACTTCTTAAATCGTCATATCCCGACACCAAAAAAACGCTGTCACAAAGTCTTCCCAAACGGGTAGTTTTGGGGTTTGCGCACGACTATCTGTGCGAAATCTTGCAGTGTGCTGAAAAGTAGTCGTTGTAACGCACTAACACTATGTCTAAGTCCAAGAACCACACCAACCATAACCAGAACAAGAAGGCTCACAAGAACGGAATCAAGAAGCCTAAGACTCACAGATACCCTTCTTTGAAAGGTGTTGACGCCAAGTTCAGAAGAAACCACAGATATGCTCTTCACGGAACCGCTAAGGCTCTTGCTAAGGCCAGAGTTGAGCAAGCATCTGCTTAAATTAGAGGCTCATCGAAGACGTGGTGAATGATTGATTGATTGATCATTGGAAGAAGTGTATTTTAAAATGCAAATAATGATTTCGATTTCATTGCTGTGATATTGTGTTTTTCAGTGTAGCTCCAACGTAGTTGTTTTTGAGTCTCATGGTGACTTCAAACCCATTGGTTTTTTTCTGACCACGAAGCTTTTTTTTTTTCGCACAATGTAGAGCTCTGGCAATCCAAAAATGGGTTATAAGTATACATAAACGAATTTGAGCCGTTTCTTCAAATCTAAAGGATCGTACTGAAACGAGACTCCCGATAATGTGGTCACAAAGTCATCTCTTTTGCTTTAAGGATATGTCTAAAGTGAAATCGGCCACAAAATATTATCTACTTAAAAACATGCGTTACGAGACTATCATGAGAAGGTTTCAAGGCGAAGCTGCTTAAACAAATTTATTTGACCTTGTAGAGAAGTTACAGTTCTCAACACCTTACATTCAATTCTTTTGGGTACAATGCTCTCATCCTGTTCATATTTCATGTCCTTCTCCGTCATACAAGAAAATCTCAGTCGGTAACCTGCGAAAAGAAATTGATTCCCAAATTATAAGATCATTTGTTCCGCTTTGAAAAGAAATCCCAGAAGCAAAACTAGATCAGCACGACTCGAACTCGCGCCAAATCGCGTACGTAAACAAAACATGAAGGTGGAGGAACTGATCATCGATGGATTCAAATCCTATGCTGCGCGTACTGTCATCTCAAACTGGGACTCCCAGTTCAACGCTATAACGGGACTGAATGGGTCAGGGAAATCCAACATTTTAGATGCCATTTGTTTTGTTTTGGGTATTGCCTCAATGAATGTGGTGAGAGCGTCCAACCTACAAGATTTAATCTACAAAAGGGGTCAAGCAGGAATAACAAAGGCAAGTGTAACTATCGTGTTTGATAATAGCGAAAAATCAAAATCGCCTATAGGGTTTGAGAATATGCCCAAGATAAGTGTAACACGTCAGATAGTGATGGGAGGTACTTCGAAATACTTGATCAATGGACACCGAGCACAACAACAGTCTGTCTTACAGCTGTTCCAATCCGTTCAGCTGAACATTAATAACCCCAACTTCTTGATCATGCAAGGTAAAATCACCAAAGTACTGAATATGAAACCCTCAGAAATACTCTCTCTTATAGAGGAAGCAGCAGGAACCAAAATGTATGAAGATAGGAGAATTAAGGCTGAAAGAACAATGTCAAAGAAAGATTTGAAACTAAATGAGATTAAATCTTTGCTGGAAGACGAGATTGAGCCTAAGCTTTTGAAGCTTCGAAATGAAAAGAAACTGTTTTTAGAACATCAGCAGACTCAAAGTGACTTGGAAAATTTGGAAAGGGTTGTCTCCGCACATGACTACAACAAGTTTTCCACCAAAGTGGCCAAACACGGACAAATTTTGAAGGATAAGAATTCCGCGATAAGCAATCTCAATTCTGAGATAGAACTGCTCAACAAAGAGATGGAGACTTTGAAAGAAGACTTGAACAAAACGAAAAAGCAGCGCGAAGCGGAACTGAAGAAAGATAGCAAGATCAAAAGCTTGGAGGAGAAAGAGTCTCAATTGGAGAACGACGTGGAGCGTACAACCACAAAGCAAAATTTCGCCATATCCAACATCGCGGAAGAAACGGCGAGGATAAAAAGTACGGACGAGATTTCTCGAAAATTCACAGAGATGCTGAAGAATAAAAAGGACACTTTCTCATCCTTGGAATCACAGTATGTTGATTCGAAAAATAAGCTTGCAGAGACCAAAGCAGCTCATTCTGCCAAGGAAGAACTTTTATCCACGCTTTCCACCGGTGTCTCCTCTAAAGGCACCACCCATGGGGGATATGAAGCTCAGCTGCAGGAGGCCAGAAACAAGCTTTCGAATTGTAAGGTTGTAATTGAGCAATCAAAGTTGAATATATCTCACATCAAAAAGGAGATCAAAAGCGATGAGCCCAAACTAGCCAAAGCGAATGCGGAGCATGCTGAGACGCTGAAGGAGATTGAAGTGCAAAAGGGCAAAATTGTCAGCTTGGAGAAAAGGCTTCACGAGTGCGGATTTGATGCTAAGCTCAGTCAGGAACTCAATTCGCAGTCGAAGATGTTGCAGTCGCAAATATATCAAGTGGAGCGGGAGTGCGATGTTCTGAAGCGCAAGAATTCTTCTTTGGAGTTCAACTACACCAAACCTCATCCGAATTTCGACAGTAGGTCCGTAAAGGGGCTGGCGGCGCAGCTTTTTGACATCCACGAAAGCCACTCCAACTCTGCCACCGCTTTGGAGGTTTGCGCGGGGGGCAGACTGTATAACGTTGTAGTTGATAACGAAGTTACCGGATCGCAGTTACTGGAAAGAGGGCAATTACGCAAAAGGGTCACCATCATCCCGTTAAACAAGATTGCTTCAAGGAGAATGGACGCACGAGGACTAAATGCGGCGAAGGAACTCTGTCCCGGCAAAGTTGAACTAGCATTGAATCTTATCGGTTATGAGAGCGAAGTTGCGAAAGCGATGGAGTACATTTTCGGGAATAGACTTATATGCGATGATGCTGAGACGGCGAAAAAGGTCACTTTTCATCCACAGGTACGAACAGGCTCTGTTACGTTGGAGGGGGATACATACGATCCAGAGGGAAGGCTCGCTGGAGGATCCAGACGGTCGGGAGCTTCTGTTTTGATTGCAATTCAGCGTCTGAATCAACTCACGAGTCAAGTGAACAGTCTCAAGACAGAGCTCAAAGTCGTTAGTGATAAACTGGCAAAGCAGCAAAATCTCGATCAAAGCTCTCGATCGGTGCAGCAGGAACTGAGTGTTGCAAAACACCAGCTTCAACTGCTAGAGAAAGCCATAGAAAACAACACTTCGTCCATGATTATCAAGAAATGCGAGGATAACAGAAAAGAGATCAGTACTCTTGAAGAGAGAATATCCGAGAACGAAAAGGTGGCAGCTGAGTTGGAAAAAGACATCAAGACGATCGAAGCAGATATCCAAGAGTTCTCCAGTGACAAGGGGTCCAAGCTTAAGCAGATCAAAAAACAAGTGGACCAACTCGAAAGTGCGATAAACGAGTGCATCAAAGTTGTCAGTAAAAAGAGCGATGCCTTTCAACAGAGCCAAATCGAGATTGATCAGATCAAGGACGAAATTGATGCTGCTGACCAGCAGAGGAAAAGCGCTGAAACCAGTTTGCAAAAGGCGAAAAATCAGAATGATGAGTACGCCAAACTTATAAAAGACTTGCAACGAGAACTTGGTGATGTAAAGAGTACTCTGGAGTACGAAAAACGCCATCTTATGGGGTTGAACGAGGAGGTTGAGGAACTGGAGACGGCGATCAAGAGCAAAGAGGCCAAAGTGAGCGAGAACAAGTTGTCAGCTCAGAAACTGAAACACGACTTGGAGAAAATTGATGCAACGTACTCCACTTTGACTAAGAAACTGAAGGAGATTGAGCAGAAAAGCGAATGGGTTCAAGACTCCAACGTTTTACAAGATGTCTTGAACCAGTACCCCAATGTGGATCTGGAGCAGTGCTACGAGCAGCTCAATTCTTTGCGGGTGAAATTTCAGAATATGGACAGGAAAGTCAATACGAATGCTATGGCGATGATTGAGAACGTGGAAAAGAAGGAGGCTTCGCTGCGGCACATGATCAAGACGATTGTGCGGGACAAGTCCAAGATTGAGGAAACCATCAACAAGTTGGATGACTATAAAAGGACAACTTTGATTGAAACATGGCACAAAGTTTCCAAGGACTTTGGACTCATCTTTGCTGACTTGTTGCCGTCCTCGTTTGCGGAACTCGTAACGACCGAGAACAAGGATGTCACTGAGGGATTGGAAGTGAGGGTCATGCTGGGAAATGTATGGAAAGAAAGTTTGGTAGAGCTGAGTGGTGGGCAGAGATCACTTGTTGCTTTGGCTCTGATTATGGCCTTGTTGCAGTTCAAGCCTGCTCCTATGTACATTCTGGACGAAGTTGATGCGGCACTTGATTTGAGTCACACGCAAAACATTGGCCATTTGATTAAAACCAGATTTAAAGGCTCGCAGTTTATTGTGGTTTCTTTGAAGGAGGGAATGTTTGCGAATGCGAACCGGGTTTTCAGGACAAGGTTTCAAGATGGTACGTCTGTTGTGACGAGCAATTGATGCATCAAATCATTTCTGAAGCGAAGCGAAGAGATGATTCGATTAATTTGTGGTCAGATCATCTCTTTCGCTTCTCAGAGAATTTCAACCCTCTTATGAACTTACGCTATCAACTTCAGTTCTTTGATAGGTGGAATTGGTGAGTTGGATGATTTGTCATCCAGGTTTTATCTTGATGTGAAGTTTTTTTTTTTGATAAAAGGTGGTCATTGTGAGAAGGAGGTTTCTTCTGTCATTTGCAATTTGATGTGCGGACCATGCGAATGCTTGCATACAGTCAAACACTTAAGTGGTTGAAATCTCAATCTTTCTATAAACTTTTCAGGAGAGAAATAGCTAATCGTTTTATAGTTTGAATGACATGAGAATACTCATACATGCCATGATGCAAACACTAAGCAGCTTACAGTTGATCGATCGAGTAGAATCTTGCAAGCTCCCACTTTTCTTTTTCAATCGTGCATAAAGGTGACTCTGCCCTGACCGCGAAATTGACTCTGCCCATACATAAGCGACCGGAGTCAGACGCACATGCATATCTCTTTGCAGGAGCGTTGAAAAGAGCGGCAGAGATAACATCTCATCGCAGATAAGCATATGCGGGTCCTATTGACTCGAAAATCGATCCCCCGTCACCCCAGAACACGCTATGGCCAACCTACAACCAGAATGCAGTCATACATATAATTCTGCCAATCACATTCCGTTTCGGGTTAAATTTCCCGCGGCATCAAAATTTTCCATGGCTCACGTGATGCTCCCACAGCGATCCACACTTCTACGCTGCCGGAAAAACTGCCAAAATTCCGGCCCCTAGACGGATTTGGAATACCGGCCTCATCAGCTACAATCACCACTCATACAAGACTGGTATAAAGATGAAAAAAGACTAGAAGAATGTCCCATCCATACACCGCGATGACGCATACGCACGGTGAGTATTACGTGCTTATAAATAGGGAAATTTCATCCTTCACCACCATAACATGAGCACACAATACGCTTGCCATAACGAGTTTAGAAGCGATACTTTTACTGTTCCTACGCAGTCCATGATAAATGCCATCTCTAACGCTTCTGTGGGAGATTCGGTGTACGATGAAGATGTGGATACGATTCAGCTGGAGGAGAAAGTTGCCAAAATTGCAGGCAAAGAAGCTGGTCTTTTCTGTGTGTCTGGAACTCTATCGAATCAAATTGCCATTCGAACCCATTTAGTTCAGCCGCCCCATCGGGTTTTGTGCGATGCGAGAGCTCATATATATATGTATGAAGCTGGTGGGCTCGCTACGCTTTCTCAGGCAATGGTGTCACCAGTTCGTCCTTCCAACGGGCTTTATTTAACGTTGGAAGATGTCATTGCGAACTTTATTCCCGATGATGAAGACATCCACATGGCCGCGACCAAAGTTGTGGCACTGGAAAATACAATCTCCGGTATTGTGATGCCGTTGGACGAAATAAAGAGAATCTCTAGCTGGTGTAAAGAGATGGGTGTGAAGCTCCATTTAGACGGAGCTAGATTGTGGAATGCATCTGTGGAGACCGGAGTCTCCATGGAGGAGTACTGTTCCTTTTTTGACTCTGTATCTTTGTGTCTCTCGAAATCTTTGGGAGCACCAATTGGATCTGTGCTTGTTGGAAATAGAGCGTATTTGAAAAGGGCAAACCATTTCAAAAAGCAAAACGGTGGTGGAATACGGCAGGCTGGATTCATTGCAAGAATGGCGACAATCGCTATAGACGAAAATCTAGAGAAAATCAAAGATGCGCATGCTATGGCCAAGGAATTGGGAGACTTTTGTGAGAGTCTAGGAATGATTCTTGACGGTCCTGTGGATACGAATTTTGTGTTTCTCAATTCTGCCGCGATGAAGTTTGATACAGAATATTTTGTCGAGGCGGGTCGGCGGCATGATGTCAAGCTAATGGGCGGACGCATTGCATTTCATTTTCAAAACTCTCGTGAAGCTTTAGAGAATTTGAAAAAGGCCGTTTCCGAGGCTTACGAGTACTCTTTGGAACACCCGTACGAGTACAAAGGTTTGAAAAGACTTTACAACACTTCTCCGAAAAACAGTAATTGTGCCACGCCGGAACCAAGTGATGTATAGATTGTGGAGAGCGAATAGGTTGAACGTATGTGGACTCTATTCCGTTTATATAAGAATCCATGAATGTGATTGTCAATCAGCTCTGACCAGAAGAAGTGACGCAGGAAACTAAACAAACTTTCTCGACTATACCTAATGTCTCCTGGGTGTCTGTTACAATAGGTTAAAAGCACTCAGAGTCATGCATGAAATATGCACTTTCATGCACATAGTGGCCTTTCTGCATATGGAACATCAGTGTCCACATTATCAAGTCGGCTGAGATGGCGCAGAAGAAAGATTGCAGTTTGAGTGAGGTCTCTGTGGGGGCTCTTGAGTTGTGAGGAGATTGGAATAGACGAGTGTGAGAAGGATAAGGGTGAGGAGGACGAGGATGAGAAATATGAGATAAAAAAGGTTCAGTGTGATTTAGGATTCAGCGATTTTCCGTTTGAAACTTCAAGTCATTTTTGCCATTTGAGTATTGGTAGCTTATTTATTATGGATTTGCACGGGAGTTGAGGATTTATCGTTGTAACGAGTGTCTGGACGAAATCGACCAGATGCTCCTAACGTGTCTTCTTTGAACGAAAACTGCCGTCTCTAGTTCTTGAGATGAGTGAGAAAAGGAGCCTGCTAACCGTGGTTCAGCATAACCGAAATCACTTCAACTGGAAATGATCTTCTAAGCTATATTCCTTAGCAAATCGATTAAATTTGACTGTAAGCCAAACTAGATATAAGTGCAACACTGAACCTCAAGTGTAAGTACGACCAGTTTGTGCCGTGAATGCGCTGGCCCTATATCATTAGCCAACTTAAGTAATGGATCTTCAAAAACTTTAATTAACAGCCATCGGTTTATAGACGTGATTTTGGGTGCTCCAATCGCCAATGGGCAAGCCGATTACAATGAGGGCAGACCTGGGATGACTCACCATACAAGCGGCCTCTTGACTATTGAAGTATTCAATGACATCATTTACAATGATTCAGGGGCGTAGACATACTCTTCACGGTATGGACCTACCCATTTCGCCACCATAAATAACTGATCACCGTTTACTCTCAATATCTTGCTCCATTGAGTCTAGGACGAAACTTGAAGATTTACGAACAGAATAATATTTCACATTCATCTCTACACCACGCTCCATACAAGAAAAAATAACCATAAGTGATGATAGGATCCCTGCTCGTCACCATTACTGCGCTACTATGGTTGATGAGGCGACTTCTCACTCTGTATCACTTGCCCCTGCCACAAGCAATCAAAGCGCTGAGCGTGAGTGTACCCAAGATCCCCAAGATATCCATCGACAAGATCACCCACGACATGGTCGCCTTGCATTGGGACGATCCGCTCTCGGGAGAAGAGAGAGGTGAGGAGTTTATGTCGTGTTCGGACTCCATTTCGCATTATGCCTTGCATCTCAATGGAATCCAGCTTCAGACTTTTGACAATAACAGCCGTTCGTGTGTGCTACAGGGGCTTCTGCCTGACAGTTGCTACAAGATTGAGATTGTCGCTTTTGATGTTATGAATTTCCGGTCGAGGTCTTTTCCTGCATTTATCAAGACGCGAATGTCAACCGAGCGGTTTGTTGAGAAAAATGAGGATCCAAAGGACCTTATTGCACTTTTGGTCAAACCCAACGAGTCAAAGGAAGAGTTTAAACTTCACCGGGCTTTTCCCGCTATTTCGAAAAACTCTCTGAACGTTGAACACGAAGAGAGTGAGCATGAGGGTAAACCCAAAACCATTGCGGATCTCCGTATCATGCTGGAGTGCGGCCAGGAAGACCTGCGCTCTTTGTTGCAACAGCAGCAGCAGGCGGAGATGGACTACAAGGACCAGATGGAGATTTTGGAGCTCAACAGGAACGAGATCCGAAATAGAAAGAAGCGGGAAGACGATAATCGCGCCAATGTGAAGACTGAGATGAAGAACCTTGAAGAATCGCTTCGCATTGCAGAGTCCATAAAGCTCAAGAAGCAACGTCGTTTGAAAGAGAAAATCGACTCTGTGGCTGAGAAAAAGGCAGAAATGGATGAATGGAAGGAAAATCTTCGAAAGATGGAAGAAAAAATCTCGGACCTGAACGTGAATGAAGAAGATGTGATTTGTTCTTTAGACTCTACAGCATACACTTTAAAAAAAGAGTGCGCCTCTCTCACGCGGGAGATTGTATCCAGCGAGGAGGAGCACAAGAACGAGGCTGCAAACAGACGTTGTTTCGATCTTCTCAAGCAACAGCTGGTGCCTCTTTTCTCAGAGTTATCACACTCTACAGACCCGGAAACCGGTATTCTCGGGTCGGAAGGGTCCAAAGCGCTAAACAGACTGGCGGAGTTGAATCCGCAGTGGAAGTTTGAGGTGGAACTAGAAATGATTGAAGACGCCAAAGCCGATGCGCAGTGGAGAGCGAATCTACTCAAGGAGAACCAAAGATGCCACAACTCACGCTACCAGTACCACGCGCTTATGGCTGAGCACGAAAAGCTAAGCAAGCTCAAAGAGCAGCACCAAGAGGAGGAGAACAACAAGATGATGCTTCAGAGAAGTTATAATACTTTTATGGAGAATGGTGACTACAGTTTCAGCAGAAATCCAAGCAACAGCGGAAAGTTTTCTCTGTGGAGCAATTCGTCTCATAATGCATTCAACCCGGATGATAACAAACTAACGCAGTCTGTGATCAACGTGGCTGGACTTTCAAATGGAACTCAAATGAACCAAAGCAATAGTCAACCACTCTCTCTTATGTCTTCCCCGTCTTTTGCATCCAACGCATACCTTTACCCGCAACGCCAACCCACTCAACCCCAATCTGCTGACACATCGCTTGATGCGGAAGGTGTACCGTTTCCCATGGATCTGAGGAATGGACTTGTTTCTTCGTCTTCTCCTCCTAGTCAGCCATTCATGCAATCCTCATTTGCGGGGCTTCAGCCAATTAGCTCCGCGTCGTCCAAAGCAAACTCTCCGCCTCCGGTTCATCGTTCGGTAAAAGAGCCTTCCTCGCCCTTTTCTCCAAGAAGACTATCGTCTGTGTTTGGATTCTCGCATAAATCCGGACCGGAAAATAACGACCCTCCCACACTCAGTACCGACTCGAGGTTTCTCAATATCCTCAGACGAAACAACAATACAGAAAAACCACCAGAGCCAACGACCCAGTACACCGGTACTCCCTTGGATATCCGTCATAGGAGCGGCAGTTTCGGCAGTAGCATATGGAGCAACGCCAAGCCCACCGCCAAACGAGACCCTCTCACATGGAACTTGTTTGGAAGCCCTGCAGGTAGTCTTGACGGTCTTCACAACACAACGTCGTTAACTCCTCAGTTTAGTAATCAGCAGAGAGTCCCGCTATTTGATGACTCTTATATCCCCGACAGTTCAACAAGTACTATGAATGTGTCGGAGCGGCCACAGATAGTGGTGGAGGGGGACCTTGACCCGAAACACTCTCATGAGGTTTCCGCTCCAAGTGTCAGCTCCGACGGTCCTCCTCTATCTCCCTCTTTTTTCAAAAAGAAAATCTTTCCATTTGGCACCTCCCCTACAAAGACCAAGACAAAAGAGAGCGAGAGGTCGGTTTCAACTGACGATCTCGATAAAGAGATGCAGGACGAAATCCACAACATGTCATCGAGCGCAGGTACCGCGCACTCCAAATCTTCGAGGTTTTTCTCCAAGATTTCCAGGAGAAACTCGCAGTCGACGTCGCAAAATTCCGCCAGTTCCGCCATGAGCACCTTTTCCGCTTCCGGTGAGGGAAGCAACAAGTTTAGTAAGCGACTTAATTTTCTGGCAAAGAAATCCAACAAAGAAGAGATGAGTTCGGATACCGCTGAAGAGTAGTTTTATATCTCATCAAGACGCTAAGTCAGAGCAGAGTCTTGATTGAATTGGTGAGGGCAGCTCTCAATATGAGATTATCAAAGTGGACCACGGATTTCAAGGATTCACAAATGCATGAATCTGTCTTGGTTTTGCGCATACAACAGTAATACCTACACGGTTTATCCCTATTCGACTGTTTGTAGATGTTCAAAAGATCCTATCTCTAAAGCGAAGCGGAAGAGATGATCTCATGGTTTGATGGTTATCCCCAAAGCTAAGCGACCTGGATGGTGTGAGGAATGATCTGATGATGAATTTAATGAATATGGCTGACACGGTGATGTCCAATCGCGACGAAGGGTATGCGCATAGCATCAACCAACAATATTTCTTTCCCAAGTATGGCTGAAGCCATTACAGGAACCCGCTCACCAAATTCAGTCAACACTAAAGCGTTCACTCATTCAACTTTCAAATTCTAGATCCGAATAGTGAGAACGAGACCTCTTTCGCTTCAATCACTCCTCGATCATCCACAGATCAACGTCATCTGTAAAACCATGACGTCGTGCGATCATTTCAGCTACGCATCAACGATCGCACTCCTTTGATTCATGGACTGTAAAATTTTTGAAAGTTCTAGGAGTTCGAAAATCAGTTTTTCTGACAAGTAAAACGTCGACTTCTTCGCTAACTCTATGAATCTGAACAGCTAAAGACGATATTTGTTATGAAAAATAAATGACATTGCCGGTATACTTTAGCTGTCCGTGCCCTCTCGTCATTCAAAATGTTATGAAGAGGAGCAGCGGGCAACAAGGAGTTCCACTGTGAATGTCAAACCTTTTATCCATTCTCTGAACTCATCTGTCAATTCGCCAGGATCACCATTGTTGTCACGGCTGAATTTGTTCCCTCCTCTTTCATAGGTGCGCATCCGACAGCGTCCAGATTTGAGAACAATTATATCTGGATGAGATTCTTTACAAAGGTGCGAGGTTGGGAGGGCAAAGTGTCCCCAGACATTGAGAAGAATGACTCCAGAGCTAACAACTGGTGGGGAAAGAAGGGCTGATCAGGAGAAGCTTTGCGAAGTGGAAGACGAAGAGGAGGACGACGATTGGGAAAATGAATGAGAGTATGAGTCAATGGAGGGACTAGAGACGGCTTCGTGAGGCAGGGAGGACTGATCGGCTTGTAGGGGAGAATTGAGGGAAGCAACAGTTACCTGATTATGAGAAGTGGGCGAATACTTGTCTCACGCAGTCTTCTCCTTCTTTCACGATTGAGTTGAAGTCTCCGTTCAACAGGGTCTCTTTGTTCAGTGGTGACGACCGAGTGCGTACGTCTCTCACGCTGTGTTCTCTTTCTCGCGCGAGCGAGGTGACGTCTCCGATCACTAGCAGCAGAAGCAGAAGTGTTAGGTGTAGGAGCAGTACTTGAAGGAGGTGAAACAAGCATAAGATGCTTGAGAAAAAAAAAGTATTAGAACAGAAAAGGAACAGGTAAAAGTAGTTACAAAGTTTAGCATCGTTAGCTGATTAACTGATTTTTCGTTTCGCAAGAATGAGAGGTCACCATTACACGCAAAGTAGAGGTCACGCCCTTACGTATAGTATCGAGTCTATCGTTTGCGAGTATAGCATGCAGCAGTCGAGAAAGAATATTGATTGCAAGGAATGACATGGCGTAGATCATAGGCTGACTACAAAAAATGAAGTAACAAAGGAATATGATGTGAAAACTATTCAGGGCGCCAAGGTGTTTGTATGCGTGCCACAATCTAAGCGCGGGACACAATTTGCGTCATAATACATCCTTACATATGCTATGGAATGAATTATAGCTTCTCAGCTTACGCTTCGTCGCAATTATCTCTTCCACTTCGCTTCACAGATTTTAAATGAAGAATAGTCTCTTGTTTCTATACAATACTCATCAAGACGCTGGATCAAAATTAGCAAGTTTATCGTCTTGATCGAGGAAATCGTCACTTCCAGACCAGTCAACAACGATTTTCCTCTCCTTTGTGAGATCTGTGTTTTTGAAAATCTTTGCCTTTTCAGCATTCCACTTGCCAGAAACATCCTCAAAGCCCTGGTCCCAGAACTTTCTGTAGATGACCTGGTGCTTCTCTTCCTGTTTCTGGCGCTCTTCCTCTTTAGCCATCCATTCCATATGTTTTAAATCGTCACTACTGGGCTCGTAAATGTGCCATATCACGTAGTGAGGCAACCCAATCACCGAGAATCCCATCCTTTTGGAAAGCTTACCAAAAGCTTCAGTTTCAGCGTGTTTTTCAAAGGAGAAAGCCGGGAAATGAGAGCCCCTTTTGAAAACTTCAGCTTTACTCAAAATCGACACACCTCCAATCCCATCCAAAACCATCTCAACTTCCTCGTCTCCGTAGGGATCCCTCAAATACGCCAAGTGCGGACGCCATGTTTGGTACTCAACGTAGCCTTCTACGATTACTGCATCTTCATCCAAAGTTTTCGCCAGTTGAAGCCCTCCATCGCTTTCCTGCCATGAATTCAAATCGTAAGGCTGCTGGTTCCCCAGCCAGTCTGGAAGCGGACGCCATACATTGGGGACTATGATATCTTTATCGTGGTGCATCAAATCTTCAATGATGGTTGGAGGAATCGTCTCAACATCCACATCCCTCCAGTATACCCATGAGTGGTATGGTTTTATAGCTACACACGAGAGCCAATTACGAGCCCTGGCCATAAGCTTACGACGAGGGCCCTGGGCTGCGAATCCGTGACGATCGGAAAACGCCTGGCCTATGACTTGGCCAAAATCTTTTTCAAAAATTTCAATCTCGCCAAAATGCATAGAAGAATCCGCACTACGCTGAATATCCTCCAAACTTCTTTTCAAAACACCCATAGTGTCATCGGACGAGTCGGAAACCAGAAATGCCAAGTCGATAAGGTTATGCGGATACGTCATATTCCGCATGTGCTCGAAAAACATGGGCAAGTGAGCAGCAGCATCACGTAAAGGTACACAGAACAAGACCCGTTCCTCGTTCTGCCATCCGTTGGCCGTTCCAACAAATTCGGAAAGATCGTAAAAATACGTCGAGTCCGTAGAACCAAAATATGGGGTATACAGTTTATGTAAGAACGGGTGAATTGAGAAAAACGCAATTGAAAAAATAAACAAAAGCGCAGCGCCCGGTATACCGATCTTTTGTGTGAATATTCGCAAGTACCTCAAGATGGCTGATAACCGTGAGCCACTTTTCGATTGGTTTGCCGTCCCGGTGTAGTTTTCCATTATTATAGTAGCCATTTCGCCATGTGTTGTTTCCGCAAATGACCACACGTCCGGCGTGAGATAATGTAGTGTGAATCGCGAGAATGTTTTTTTAAGATCCAGGGGTTACCCTGACGTGAGGCGTGATAGACTTTAAGGCGGGGAGATGCGAGATATGCAATAAGGGTGAGTATGATTTAGAGTGACTAGGTCTTGAGAGGAGGGAATTTGTTTCTTTTAGTTGGCTTAGTTTTGATTCGTTTGTTGTGGCTCTATTTTTAGCTCTAAAAGACCTTATACAGGTGCCTGCATAATGATGCATAATTGTACATTCGTGAACTGAGATCCGCAATGACACTATGCATCGGGTTTATTAAAGCTCTCATAATATTGCTTTAGTTTGATAGTTGATCTTTAAAATATTTATGCCAATCAGACAAAAAAAACCACTGATTGAAGGTGTGAAAAATGAGAAGTGATAATATGAAAAAAAGAAAAAAAGCGCCTCATGTTTCTGTGCTCATGATAAAGATAGAATGTCACTTGTGCCTTATGTGACCCTTTGGTTCGCCTAGTTTTGCAGTATATATTTATCGTGTCAACTGTGAGCATATGGGTAACTTGGCTCTTTGGAGACTGGTGAGATATATAGTCAGTCAACACCATGAATCAAATTTTTTTGAATGTAGACTGTCTTCACAAAGAGTCACTTTGCTCAATACATTCTGCTTGGTTGCTTGTCTGGTTTTGATTAACTGTGAACCTAATTCGATTGGACATATCGACTCATACTAGTAGAGTCTAACCAACTGTGTGGTGTTATCTAGTGTGACCTCGATCAGCGTGTATCGTAAATCTAATGACTTTTCCTCATGAGCGTAGAACGTATGCACAGTTCTTGGACAACATTGACAGAGGTTGTCCACAAGGGTGGTGTGAATTTATCAAGGCGCTTGCTAAGTTTTTATGATGCTGTCAATCTATCTCCGCGTCTTTCAAAAAGGCAACACGTCCACTAATGCCTGCCAAACCACTCCTTTTATCACCGCAAATGAGTGGGAAGCAGTCACCGTGCAAGAATCCAATATAAGTAATACCTAGACTCACCGACATCTCTCAGCTGAGTATAGACATAATCTATAAAACTCTTTCAATATGCTCTAAGAAACAATACGGCAATGGGATTGGATGTCGATAAAGAGGGATTGGACGGAAAGAAATAGGGACACTATCCCACTCAATCGTCGTGAAAAGTGCATAGAAATAAAAACGCTTAATGCTTTGAAAGGGCTTGAAATGGCACAACAAAAAAGGGCATGAAAGAAGCAGAAAAGGGCACAAAAAATCGGATTGTACTAATCACAGCAAGAGAATGTGCCGATGAATTAATCGTCTGACATCGTTTTTCACTGAAATTAAAAGAAAGGAGGAACAAAGTACTGTTGTATCCACTCATTTCATCCAGACTTAAACCCTGTCGATGGAAACCATTACCTAGATAGTCAACATGCAAGTGCGGATGTTCACAGAGTATCACGACCATATGGTTGATCCATACGGTATCTCCATACCATGCAACTCATACTATACCATGTTAAAAAATGGGACTGATAGATGTTCCTCATACTGCTCTTCAGTCCGCGTCACATCTCAGAAGAGAGAATGAGATCCAACAGCAAGTCATCGTTACTTATCTCGGCAAGGCGGCTCAAATTGATTCGAAATGAGCAGAATATGCACAGAAAAGAAACTTTCAGTCATGAGCTGAAAAACAACGAATAATCGAGTATCACACTGTTAGAAAGCTGAATGCCCCTCCACTACTCGTGAATGAGTGAATATTGTCCAATCAAAAAACCGTAAGCCATCAGGAAATCGAATGAGTTGAAAGTAGCCCAGTTGATGGTCTCACATTTCAAGTAAATCAAAGCACTCATGATTCAGTCAACTCATCAAATCCAGAAAATTACACGATTCACTGAATTTGCGGAGATTTGCAAAACTCCATCTTTTCACACCACAATTTTACTGCTTAAGACTTGTGGGGAGCCTTCGTTTAGGACCTTTTGATCTGGTTTTAGTCAAATGGTTAAGTCCCACCGAGGGCTTGCTCTTCGCTTCTGCTTTGCTCTCAGGAAGAGTGGACCTCCGCTGCAAACCTGCTGAGCCATGCGATAGGATAGAGGTGAGCTGGTGATGGATTCCTTCCTTGTGAACCTTTCCATTAGGCGGATGTGGTACTCTCTTCAAAGCTAAGGAACCTGGAGAAACAATCTTTTTAGGAGGAATAACTGGTTTGGACTTTGCAGTCGGAAGATTTCCGCTTGACTTGGAGATTCGCAAAAATGAGGGTTTCTTTGGAGGTTTTACCTCTCCAATTGGCGGTGCCCCTTTTTCTGGCAATTTCGGCTTTGGTTTCAAAGGTGGAGCTTTCTTAGTATTCACGCTGTCAGGCTTCAAAGGTGGAGTGTTTTTACTGTCTGGTTTTAAAGTCTTTGGCTTTTGAGGAATCAACGGTTTCGTCTTTACGACACTCGGTCTAAGATCCTCTTTCAAAGCCTCGATGCTATGAGATTTTTTGATGACGGAGTGAGTTTTAGGGAAACCTTTTCCCATAACGCTTTCATAGGTTATCGGCTGAGGACAATTTGGTTTTGATTTTGGTTTCGCTGAAACGAGTTTTTGAGGCTTAGAGGGAGCCAGAGGCTTTGTTTTCCCTTTGAAAGTGGACTGAAATTCCAAGGCCCTTCCCAAGTCCTGCCATCGCGCTACAGAACCATCTGTTGTCGCCATAACACTCCATGGGTTACCCGGCTGAGCGATAAGATAGAAAGATTCTTAAATATATATATATAACGAATTCACTGCGCTATTGTAGTAGCCTCCATCTCGACAACGTATTTTCCCTCTTTAAATTTCTGAGACCGATCTTCCGCCTTGATGTATTTCCAGCCCACAACGTGGCGGCACTGGTGGCACATTATATCGCACACCAAATAGTGTCCGGTTATCATGGATCTCACCTGGTGAGCTCCGTCGATAGTATTTGCCCTTTTTGTTAGCAACTTAATCAACCAATACTCACACTCGGTCAACAAGATATGCCTCTCCTCCTCTTCCGCGATAGTTCCTGCTCATGACAAAGTTGAGAGCAGAGATGTGTGTGTGGCAGTGCCTACAGCAATACACCTGACTCTCCCATCCGTCGTACTCTCGCAGAGATATAAGGTCGTCATCCACATAGTCCTCGTCAACCCCGTCTACGTTGGGAGGCTCCTTTTGGAAAAGTTCCTGCGGATCGAAATGGGTTGAATATCGCAGTCCCATGATAAGAAATTATATATAAATGTTGGGATGCAAGAAGATACGATAAATCCACCAGAACAAATTCTTCGACTGTCTCAGTGAGCCGCCTGATCCATTTCAATTTGATCCTCTGTCAATTTCACAACTCCAGATAGACACTAAAGAAGCTTCCACAATCTATTCTTCGATATCTATATCCTTGCACCACGGGCATGGACTATATCAAGATCTCCAAAGTACGATTCGCTGTGTGACTCTTTCTAACTCTAGGTCGACGATGTGACGCTTCATCGAAGGGGAGCCTCTAACAAGGGAACGCTGCATCTTACGACGCACCATATCATATTTACGGTGATTGCGGGAGAGTCCAAAACGCCGCGAGAGCTGTGGATTTGCTATCCTATGATTGATCGGGCCGACTTTAAGCTTGGCTCGTCGCTTTTGTTTGCAGATTTTGAAGAAGCACATCCGCCGCAATCTGCAGGCTCGTCACACGTGATTGACAAGACACTCTTTGAAG
Source organism: Citeromyces matritensis (assembly GCA_030570875.1). Lineage (NCBI taxonomy): Eukaryota > Fungi > Ascomycota > Pichiomycetes > Pichiales > Pichiaceae > Citeromyces > Citeromyces matritensis. The sequence continues at coordinate 77,053 of JAJLWQ010000010.1, forward strand.
GAGCCAACTTGCGAATACGATGTCGTGATTTCAACTATATAGCGTTCGACTTCCCCGACAAGTTTCAGGGATACAAAGTGTTTGAGTCTCTTGTCCAACTCACGTGTTTGGACGACCTAGAAAAACTGTATGCCTTTATATACAAGCCAGTGAAAATCGAGCAGCCGTTAAACGGGTGGGCAATTTATGACCAAATCAAAGAGTTTGAGCGACAGGGAGTTCAACTTACTTCAGATCGATGGAGAATTTCTGAGATAAACTCCGATTACAAGTTCTGTGCTACTTATCCTGCCAAGCTCGTTGTTCCTTCTGGAATATCGGATTCTGTACTCAATCATGCCTCACGGTTCAGGTCAAAGGCAAGGGTGCCTGTGCTGACGTATTTCTATAAAGAGACACAGTCTTGCATATTGAGATGTTCCCAGCCACTGACAGGGATCAAACAATCGAGATCGATCCAAGACGAGAGCTTGATCGATATGGTGTTCAAGTCTTATGGGGGAGAGAATAGACAGAATGTAATTGTAGATGCCCGGCCACTGGCCAATGCAATGGCGCAAACCGCTCTAGGTGCAGGCACAGAGATTATGGACAACTACAAAGATTGTCGTCGCGTTTTTCTCGGGCTCGATAACATTCACGTTATACGAGAATGCTTGATCAAGCTGACCGACGAGCTCAAGGACGGAGACGTTTCCAAACGATCACCAAACTTGGAAATTCTCGACAAGTCCAACTGGCTGCGACATATTAAAAACATTTTGGAGGGGACTGAGCTTTTGGTCAAGTCCGTCTACCTGAACAAGAGTCACTTGGTTGTGCACTGTTCTGATGGGTGGGACAGAACGTCTCAAATAGTTTCTTTGTTGCAGCTTTGTCTTGATCCGTATTTTCGCACTTTGAAAGGGTTCATGATACTCATTGAAAAAGACTGGCTTTCGTTCGGTCACAGATTTAACGAAAGATGTGGCTTCTTACAGAGTGAAACAAGATTCACAAATAACACAGATATACGGAACCCCACCACGTCACAGGCTTTTAAATCGTTTTCAAACCACTTCAAGCATAGAAAACACATAAAGTACACGTCTCCTGTGTTTCAACAATTCTTAGATTGCATTTACCAACTGTCACGGCAAAACCCGGAAAAGTTTGAGTTTAATGAGAGGTTTCTCAGAAGACTGGTGTATCATCTATACTCTTGTCAGTATGGTACTTTTCTATACGACAGTGAGTGCGAGCGAATTTCTGCTAAAGCTTCCGACAGGACACGATCAGTGTGGGACTATTTCAATGCGCGACACGACGAGTTTGTGAACCGCAACTACAATGCGTCCACCACTCAAGTGATCTTCCCTGTTACCGATAACGTCAAGTACTGGTACCAGCTTTTTGGAAGGGTCGATAGTGAAATGAATAGGGAATAAAAGAATAGCTTCAAAATTTCGAAACGATATCTTCTTTCCAGGTGACTCCTGACCATGTCGCCAGATCTATTATCAATTGACGAGCCTCATTAACCTCCTCTCTCGTACACCCATTGTTTAAAGCACCCTTTAAATGTCCCTTTAGCTGCGGATTGACATCCTGTGGAATAAGACATGCTACAACCACCAGACTTGTTTCCTTAGCATTCAAAATGTCTGCAAAGCTGAACAATGGCGCATACACATGGTTAATCGCGTACGACCACAAATCTGGATACGACGATTCCATTTGAGACTGCACCCTGTAGCTTATCTTGTTATACACTTTTCTCCACAAGTTATTTCCACGTTCTCGTTCCTCTTCAATCACGTTCGACTCGATACTGGTATTTCGGAGTTGGTTATGTTCTAGTAAAGGCTCAGGACACACTGATTTCAGTTCCATTAGCGAATTGATAGCCTTGGGTAGTCCGCCAATCGCCACGCTTTTCAGTAGCGCCTCTCTCATTTTCGAAGTGACAACTTGTTGCAACGCAAAAGAGGCGGGATCCTCCAAATTTAGGAGGTCCGCATTTTGCAAGAGTGAGTTGATGATTTCGTTGGATTTCTCCGCCGTGGCAATACTTTTCGGCCATTGTTGTGCCTGCACTTTGAGGGCGTAGTGATAGAGGTACGGGATCTCATTCGGCATATTACAGACGGAAAGAGTTGCCGCGGCTATTAAAAACCAACTGTTCCGGAGATGCGGTGATTGTGATATAGAAACCAATCGTTGCGGGGTGAGTATCCTCATAGTGTTGTAAACGCCCGAAATTCTTGATAGTTTTTAAAAATTATTGGAGTGGATTTTTTTTCCGCCCACAACTTGCGTATCTGTGATCCCTTTTCTTTCCACGTACGGATTGCTAAGTTGGCTCCTTGGGCGTAGGCTGACTTATAAAGGGAATTGCCAATTTTGCATTTCATGCTCGCCCTGCGCCTCATGCATAGCGTCATCGATACCGCATGCTTCTCTACATACGGTTCGACACTAATCTCTTTGAAAAGTTCTAGACCGTCCTGAAACGCAATAAGGGCCCATTCTGTTTGTTCGTATGTGGGTAGGGTCTCAGGTATGGTGGCGTAGTGGGGCGCGGCCTTTTGTTTGTAGAATAACTGGGATCCGGTAAAGAGTTTGTGGTGAGAATGTAACTCAGGGTCTGATTCAGAATGTGATTCAGATTTTAGTCCAGGCAAATGACGAGAAACTCCAATACAAACAACGGTGGTTGATATCAGAGTAGCCAACTCATTAGCCTCTGCAGAGAACAAACTGAGCTGGGCGGTATCCTTTCCCAGGGGAAACTGAACTTTGCAGGCTGACGCCTCATCCACTTTGCAAAAATCGACAAACCTCAGTGGTAGCGAGAAGGATCGGGTGATGAGAAAATCGCCGCCCTTTGGACAAACCACAATTCTCGCAGTGGTGACTATCACTTTCACGTGAGTGTACTGGTGTATGTCTTGTGAAAAGAAGGAGAATACCTGAAAAGTGCTTAGATCTGTAGTTGGTAGTTGGAAATGGAGTTGTGGATTGGTGATGATCTCGAGAGTGCACTTTTCTGCAATCAGAGTATCAAGGGTCACTTCTCCTGGGGCTAGAATGAGGCAGCTCATGGTTGATTTGTTTAAGGAAAAGGTCAAGTGCTTTCTTTTGTAAAGGAAAAATCGAAACACTTGTGGTATGCATATGAAACATATATGGCACGGCTCATTATATAATGTTGTTTTTTGGGTGGTTTGTGAGTGATGTAGATTTCAGCAGACTGAGCGATGATTACCTTTTGTAGTGGGTTTGCAAACACGCTGAGTAGTGATGCTCTATCAGAGATTGAAAAGTAGTTGGCCTAAATTTTGCTAGCACTTTGCGGGACACTATATATATGTGTAAGTTTGGTAAAATGTTAAGATGACGGTAGATTGGAACACTTGATGAGTGAAGACTTTTGGATTCAACGTCCAAAGACATTCTCGCTGAGCTTCATGAATCAGCTGCACTCAGGCAATATTGAATTCTGGTGAGGCTGTAGTTTTGAGTCCTTTGTATTTTTCACTGTCCGATACAAACATTCAACTATGAGCAGTATTTCAACAAGTGATTCGGAACTAGGCTTTATAAACCGGCTGGTGCTGGTGTTCTAAAATTGGAATTGGCTTGGGTAAAAGAATGAATAAAAGGAGGCGATAGGTCCAACGCCTTTAGAAATGACTGAAGATGTGCTCTCGCGTCCATGATCACGATTGAAATTCTTCATCAACCATATTCCTATAGGAAATACATAGCTATTATAGCCAGTGTCAAGTCATCTCTTGTATCGAGGTTACGAGTAGAGATGATGCATCCAGATGCATTTCACGGTACATGCATAGCCTGTTTCAGTGAGGTTCATAGTGTTGCCGCTGCGCGAGAATGTTCAGATTGTCATCCCACCCCGAGTAAAGTATGAGCAGCAAGGTCCATCATAAGGTTAAAAATAGCTGGTATCCCATAAAGTCTTCTCATGCAGTTCTCTCATAGAGTTATCTCACACATTATCTCTACTCCGCCTGCAACCCTCATTCGAATCCTTCAAATGGATGTAGATGCTTAGGGAGTAGTATCAGAAGTATTGCAGAGTTGGTATCAGTCACCTTACAGAATCTAGTAAATTTTCTCTCCTTTTCCTCCCTTATAATGCGAACCTCCCCCCCTCGGCCATGCCTAAGAATAACTTTACGATATGTGTAAAATAATATGTTTGAGCAGAGATGCCTACTTCTGCAGCAGGGCACGATGTGCCCCCTGTGCGCCTTTTGCCCTTTGTGCCCAGAGGGTCATGTCACTACAGTGTTGCCCCACTTTATTTCGCGCTCACTCACTAGGAAACGCTTGAGGGGCAAAATCATAATTATGATACTGAAAAGTTATTAATCGAAAACTGAAATCAACCTAAGTAGCATCAACCTAGTTCAATACCCTGTCTTTACAAATCAACGTGTATAGATAAACAAAAATAAACAACCTGGAAAACCTACAACACTACACACTTCTTCTTCTTCTCCTCCTTCTTCTCCTTTGCCATGAGAGAGGCCCTTGTAGCGTTTTCGAAAACTTCTCTTACACCTTCACCAGTTTTAGCAGAACACTCCAAATACTTGATTGCTCCAATCTTGTCGGCTACAGCTTGGCCCTCGGAGGTGGAGACTGGCTGTTGCGAGGTGGCAGCGAGTTCTTCAATGGTTTTGCGATCGTTACGCAAATCAACTTTGCAGCCAACCAATATAATTGGCACGCCTTGGCAGAAATGCAAAACCTCAGAGATCCACTTTTCTTGAACGTTATCCAACGTGTCTGGGAGGTCGATCGAGAAACAAATCAAAATCACGTTTGAATCAGGGTACGAGAGAGGTCTCAATCTATCATAGTCTTCTTGACCTGCAGTATCCCATAACGCGAGTTCTACTCTTCTTCCATCAACTTCCACGTCAGCAACATAGTTTTCAAACACAGTAGGAACGTAAACTTCAGGGAATGTGCCCTTTGAAAAGACAATCAGTAAACATGTCTTACCACAAGCACCGTCTCCAACGATAACGAGCTTTCTTCTGATGTCCGCGTGAGGCTGTACCATATTACTAATCGGTTAGAATCATCCTTTTGTTTTTACTCACATTCAAAGCAACTAAAATAGGATTTCAAAACTGTTTGTGCAACTGTGTAAGAATCCGCGTGCGCTGGTCACAATGTACGTTTTCTCCTGCGTGCGGGTCTAGAGCGGCAAATCGCAGCCCAAAATTGGGTGGGGCACGCAAACACGAAAATTGATTATCTCTGAAGCGAAGCGGAAGAGATGATCTGAAAATCGACTTATCCTTTACAGTCTATATCTTGTGTATGTGCTTTCGTATTGCTCTGATATGAGCTCTCATTTTGAAGTGTTCTGTGAAATGACACGTTTGACTACCTGTAGGCACTTTTAACTTTAAGCGTCCCTTTGCCCTATCCCATGTGTTTGAACATGGAAATCCACTGAATGATGTGGATGGTAATGGTCGCTCTCGCAGAATGACATGTTCGAGTCTGTGAATTGCTCGACATGGCATATCTGATAGTAATGTCATGCTGGAAGAAGATTTTCGAAAGTGGTCCAGTATGCTTCTCAATGACTTGATTCTAGTTTAAATAGTCAGCCCGATACCCCGAACTGATTAGAGTGTGAATGATGAACTAGGCGGCAATGTTACGGCTCATCGAATTTGTCACAAAGAACGTAGTGTATACATGCAATCACTTTTCAGTAGTCTTGTCTGTCTCTGAGCATCGGCAAAAGCATTGAAAATGTCATCCTGATCTTTGATTTGTCATCTTTGGCGTTTGAAGAGCTTAGCGAGAAACCAAATAGACCCATTGGAATTATCATCCTCACTGTAAAAATTGAGATTTCTTCAAATGATAGTCTTTACCTGATTGAGACTGCTCCTCTTTGAGCTGATCATCAAATACCGCTTTTGTCTATTAGTGGCTTTTCACTTGTGGTCTGTGCATCTTGGATAAATCGTTCATTTCAATTTACTACACCCTTTCTCAATGACCGAAGCTTGTTGAGAATTACCCGCAAAGGCAGAAAAGACTGCCTTAACTCCACGATTCAAACTGCGCAATGAGTAATATATTATGATAATCACTCTTGAGATTGCTGCTACATGATTTCAATTCCTGATTGAGTTACGAGCGAAATCGTTGTATACAGACAGGTCAGTCATTTAAGGCTGGTTTTGGTGTTTCGTTCAAGCAGGAGCAGGAATGCAGCTGTAACATAACGAGAATGTTCTCACGCTGGTTTAAAATGGATTATGCTAGAGATGAGGTAAACTAGAAAAGCAAAGTTACAAAAAGGTTTTGAAGCCTTTTTCCACAGCAGTATTGCGTGCCTGACTAAGAATTCACCTCTACATACTCTATTGCTGACCTGCGTATTTGAACATGTTGATCTTTTTGACTCACAAATAAAAGTTATACCTGTAGCGATGAGTAATGAAAAGTTGAAAGCAATTTGCCGTTGGCAAGATCATCATTCACCCATTTATATAATTATACCACTGTCTGAAAATAGGGCCATTGAAGTGTTCTTGGATATCTGATGGTGTTTGTTTGAAGATAAAGTTTCACAACGCTACTATAAAAGGCAAATTCGCATAGACATCTTCAAGAAGCGAATGAGGCGAACTTGCAAATGGGCTGGTCTGGTGATGCTAAATTCTTAAAGTTGTGCCCGTCTTTTGTTCTTTCTTAGTCGATTAGACAATTGTCTCTGGTCGTCCTATGTTCAGTCTTCTCTTTCAATATCGCAAGAAATAATACATTACACTAGCGAAAATAAAGACACACCGAAAGAGCCGACAATCATCCGGATCCTGCGATCGGAACGAGTACAAGTCATAGTTGTAGTTTGCCCTCTGGAGCAGATTTATAATCCTTGATTACATCATTAGTTTCGTAAAAGATAGAGTGCTTAAAGAAACTAGTAGTAGACTTGTGCTCTTCGAGAGTAATCTGAGGAGCATTGTATGCACCCATCTATCCAACTCGTTGGCTTTTGTCTTGAGATCAAATCCAAGAGAAAGCGAGTGCCTATACATTCAATCATTTCCATCGTAAGGGCATACCCAAAATTAACATTTTCCACCCTCAATAAAGTATACCTTACCAGTGGTATTAGTCATCTGAAAGAAAAGAGCACAAAATCCCCACCATTTCATTGATATACTACACAACCTTGTTCTGCTCTTTTAAAAACTTGGCAAACTTGGAAGCCTCGTGAATCCCACACTCACTCTTCTGCTTCCCCTTCCATCTGCCAGACCTCTCATCCTCACCAACGGCCACCGGCTGAGTGGAGTGGTAGTCGCCCACAGACTTGTACCCCAGATCCAAAAGCTCATTATAAGGAACGTTGTTCTCCTTTACATAAGCATGAACCTGATTGAAATCCCACGAGGCAAGCGGATTTATCTTGATAATCTGAGATGCATAGTCAATCTCCACCACAGGCAATGAACCACGAGCTCCACCTTGAGACCTTCTTCTGCCGGTGAAAACAGCAGAAACGTTGAGCTCTTTGTAAGCTCGTTGCGTGGGTTCCACCTTGGCGTAGTAGTCATACCGTTCATCGTCCGTCTCCCACAATTGATCGCCGTGCTTGGAAGCAAAATCCTGTTCCGTACTACATCCCTCAGGCTTGAACACGTGCAACTTGACGAGAGGGTATTTCTCGGAAACTCTATCCACCAAATCCAGAGTCTGAGGGAAATGGTGCAGTGTATCTATGAAAATGAGGTCTGTTGGATGCGTTTCCTTTAATTTACTCAGCATATCCAAGATGACGAGCCCAGTGAGCCCAAATGCTGTGGTCTGATAGAGATCCGGGAATGTGATAATGGCCCATTCCAGCACCGCCTGAGGGCTCAGGTATGACAATTTGTCGTTCCAGTGGTCTAGCTGGGCAGGCGAGACCTGCACTCTGTTTGTATGTTCTATCGTTGCGGGAGACATGATCTTGTTGAATGCAATTAGAAGAAAGACTATTAAAACTGTCAGAAACTTTTCAACTTTAGTCATCCAAAAGAAAAAAAAAAAAGCGTGTATTACGCAAAGTCACGTGACCGTTCAAAAACATAATGCCTACAGATACAAGACTTGAAGACCCCACTAACCCTTTGTCAAGAGTGGAGAATGAACTAGCCAATTTGATTGACGTCCTTATACACTTGGGAGTGCAGGTGCATGATTACACCGGGACCAAAGAAGCCCAGGTGGGGCTCAATAACAACATGTAAGTTTCCCATTCTCTGTATTCTAACACATGAGTAACGTTTTGGTGAACCAATTGCGAGAGCTTTCAAACCACTCAGAACTGTCTGACATTCTCATCACCCCGGAGATTGTAGCGTACATTGAGGACGGCCGGAATCCGGATGTGTACACGCGAGAGTTTGTTGAAATTGTTAGAAAGATTAACCAGCATTTGAATGGAAAGTCAAAGGGTTATACTGAGCTACGAGACACTTTGGCAGAGAAGATGATTAAAGAGTTTCCTGAAATGAAGCAGGCCGTTCAAGAGATTCAAGAGAGGACCAACTGAGCATAACGGCACAACGGCACAACGGCACAACGAGCAAAGCGAGTTGTGATGTTTGCTCATTGTGATGGAAGTGATTGTACAAATCACAATAAGAAAAGCTCTGCACCTGTAATCTCGGTTCAAGCTGAGCTGAAATATACAAACCATCCCGACACCATAGTTTTAGTCAAGAAAAAAAAAACATTATGGGTAAGAAAAAGTCCCAAAATTCCGCTGCCAAATCTCTTGAATCGTCCGTTTTCCCCATTCTGGAACTCACGTATGATGACCCTGTCTTTGCGTTTGCGGCTCATCCATCCAAAAACCTGATAGCCATAGGGTTTGCCACGGGACGTGTGAAAATGATTCAGTACGATCCTACCGCACTGGAGGGCCATGCTCTCGAAAATAGCAAGCAACGGAAGGATTCAGTCGAAAAGGAGGAAACGTGGTGGGTTCAGGTGACAAATGAGTCTGAGTCTGAGTACTGTAAAGTTCTGTGGAGTACGAAAAGACACAAAGGGTCTTTACGAGCCCTTGTATTTGATCCTGAGGGCGACCATCTTTTCAGTATTGGAACTGATGACGTTATCAAAAAAGCAGATTCCATGTCCGGTAAAGTTGTACAAAAATCGTCAAAGCTAAGTCTTTCCTCGCATGCCACAAAAGCTGTAGTCTCTCCCTCTAAGCCTCTTTTCACTATTGGAACAGAAGAAGGGCAGGTGATTACTTACGACTCTAATACTTTGATGGAAAAGTACAGAGTTGAAGATGCGCATGAAGACTCTGTCAACGGAATTGCGTCGATTCCCGTTAAAAACGACTACTCTTTTGTGTCCGTTGGCTCAACCACGCTGGCGCAGTTTGATGTCCGTAAAGATACCGTTACGCACTCTGAGAACCAAGAAGATGAGATTCTCTCTTTTTGTTTTGCGGATCCTACGGTGTGCCAGAGAGCTGCTGCTGGTATGGGAGAAGGCACAATCACGATATGGGACTCCAAGAAGAATGAGTTTGTGGATCAGATATCCCGGGTGCGGGTTTCAAAAGATTCTGTAGACTGTGTGATTCCCGCCCTGGATGCCGACGGTGTGTGTATCTGGGCCGGATCAGCAGATGGTGTTGTAAGCAAGGTTGATACTCGTCAGGGCAGGGTTCTTGAAACGCGGTTCCACAGTACTTCGGATGAGGTTTTCGCTTTGGATCTTGACTGCGATTACCGTTTGGTCAGTGTTGGTATGGATACGATTAAAATTTGGAGTGGTGGTGCGGGAGATGAGAGTGATGGAGTATCAGATGAAGCATCTGAGGGGGAGAGTGAATCTGAGGATGGGAGTGATGGAGAGAGTGGGAGTGAGGAAGAGAGTGAAAAAAAGTCTAGAAACGATGACGCGGGAATAAGTGATACCGACAAAAGCGATCAAAGTGAAAGTGACAACGAAGAGCCGGCTAAAAAACGAGCTTTACAGAGGAATCATCCAACACGAAAAAACCTCGTCAACAACCTAAAAAACTCACAAATAAGCAACTCAAAAACCTTCAGAGGCACGAGCATGGTATAAGACGTTTTGATGATTTATAGTGCATAGTAATATCATAATTGTGTTTTTAGTCTCTCCTATTTATTCGGAGTTATCGTCCACGTCTTTTTTGTCTCAGATCTATCTTTTTTCAACAGCAATCTTTTCAAATTGTAAAGGTGATTCAATTTTCAACCTTTGAAATTTGCAGATCCAATACCGACTTGATCACCTCTTTATTCTTTTAGAACAATCACCCATCAACTCCCCCCTCGCCGCCTTCCATCCCGTCACTCGATGAATTCTTGCTATCATAGCTCAAAATCGTAAACAGTGGGCACTTTCAACTAAATTAGTATATTAAAAACTCCCCATTTTCGGGCAGTAGCCATCTAGATCAATGTCGAGTTCTCTAACCCAAGACCTCAGCCCTTACATCATCTCTTCCGCTTCGCTTCAGAGATGCAATTGCATAGCAATACATTTCGTTGTAATACTTTCACGTCCTGCATTCTATTGTCATGCTGCACGAATATGCACAAAGATGCGTTTTGTCCACCGAGTTTTTTCGGAGCGAGTTTAGTCCAAAGAAAAATGCCATTCAAGAAGAAAAAGAAATCTGCCAACTCAAATGGGGGCACCGGCAGAAGGGTAGGACGTCCCAGTAAACGGCTTACCAAAATTGTCAATTTTCGGTATAATTCATCAACGTTATCTGAAGACGTCAAACGGGAATATGAATCCTCCCCAGTGCCTACCGCTGCTGACGATGTCTCTCAAATGAACCTGTCCTCTCGTCCGCAAAGCCACTTGGGACGCAAAAGAAGACAATTCTCAGCCGTCGATCCTGAACTTATCAAAGGTTTGGAGGCTCCGCATATTCTACTGTCCAAAATGAGAAAGTACACTTTGGAGGAGGGCCAATTTGAAGAACAAAATGAAGCGTGGCTAGACAGTTGCCAGAAACTTGCTCTATACTTTCACGAATACAGAAAAGTGTACGTTGCATTGGAACAGCGCAAACGTGACTTACGAAATCACAAAAATGATCACAAAAACGATTGGGATAAAGACAGCTCTCGATCGGTTTCGCTAGAAGCAGTTCTCGAACACACCGCCCCTCCGTCCCCTTAATTCAGGCGCCCAAACCACTCTGGGGGTTACCCGCCCATTGTATGCATCTAAGACAAACCGAACCATCAAAAGGATGAAGCCTATAGTAGCGGTATGTTATTAGCCAGAATTAAGCCCACGCTAACATCTAGTCGGGAAAGGCGTACTTCTGTACCGTTCTATCAGCTTTCGCGGTTGTTATACTGGGTGTTTTAGGAACACTTTTCGATAGAAACCATGAGTCTATGATGGGTTCGATAAACGACCCAGAAAACGGCAAAGAGTGAGTGTTTGGATTTTCATCGTTACTAACGTCAGGGCTGCCAAGACAATTTACGGAGCAGCGTTCATATATCTGCTATTTTTGGTGTTCTGTGGGTGCCAGGTTATGGTTATAAGGAGACAGCCATCCATTCAGCTATAATGGACATTTCATAGATTGTGCAATGCGTATAGTTAAATGCATTTATCGGTCTTTGTCACTTATCGGTTTAATCAGTCGTGTGCGACTCAAAGGCCATGATTAAGGGGATGAGGTTCATATTCCGTCGCTGGTTACACTCAGGGTTCCATAATGTGGATCACAGACTGCCCATCGTGGAAACAGATACAGCGGGCGGGCTTGTGGTGACGGATCCGCTTGTGCGGTACCGAAATTACGTATCTCGGGGAATCCTCAGAGAAGATATCCATCAGTTCCGGGCCGCGGTGGAGTTTCAGAAACTATACTATAGAGTGATAAACTATGAGCCCGCTGAGGGAAACGCAATCAAGATTAAGGAGCTTGTCCGTAAGATCCAGGAACGATACGACGGATCTAGTCTTTTGGCAAAGTATGCTCCCAACTGGTACCACGAAATGCAAGAATCAAAGCGCACAGAAATGGTACGTGTGTTGAGCGATGAGGAAGAAATGGGGGGAATTTCAGCTCCTAGAGGTCTTTTGGTGACGGGAGAAGTTGGGTGCGGGAAATCGCTTCTGATGGATATCTTTGCCAACTGCTTGCCTCATGACTCCAAGAGACGCTGGCATTATAACGCTTTCATGTTGTGGGTCTATTCGCAGATTCATCTCATTTCAAAAAGAAGATTAAATGGCTCACAGACAAACCACTCCATGCTGTCAATAGAAAACGAGCTTGTACTTTTTGAGATTGCCTCAAAGATGGTTTCTCAAAACGCCATTCTCATTTTGGATGAGTTCATGCTGCCGGACCTTACCGCTTCCAACATTGTCAAGATTCTGTTTACTTACTTTTTCAAACTGGGCGGTGTTCTTGTAGCCAGTTCCAACAGACTTCCTGACCAGCTCTACTCCACCAATTTCAACAAGGCGCAGATTAAATACTTTGATCGTGTACTGCAACTGCGATGCGATTTCCTGGATATGAAGTCGCCCAATGACTACCGGGAGTTGCTGAGCCAAGAAAATACTCTGGGTCATCATCTTGTGAACAAAAAGTCGACCAATCATGAAAATAGATGGAACCATCTTCTAGAATCCATCAAAGGTATACAACAGGGCTCACCAGATCGACTTACAGTCTATGGGCGCACTTTACTCGTCCCCTGGCAGAATCAAGGCGTTGTGCGCTACACGTTTCATGAAATATGCCAAGGGCTGTATGGTCCTGGTGACTATATTTCTCTAACTTCAAAGTATCACACTTTTGTCATTGACCATGTTCCTGTGATGACCTTCAAGATGAAGAACGAGGCACGACGGTTCATAACGCTTTTGGATGCATTATATGAATCGAGATGCCAGCTATATCTCAGGACTGAAACCGACCCGGATTCCTTGTTCTTTCCAGAAACAGCTTCAAAAGAAGATTGGACTTCCCAGGATGAAGAAACGTATGCTAAAGCACAAATTGACGCTGAAAACCCTTACAGACCGAACGCCGCTTCTTATAGCACTAACGCATTTGACTATTCAAAAGATGCAAGAGCCAATTTCAAAGAGCTGAAAAACTTTACAGGAGAGGACGAAATGTTTGCCTTCAAACGCGCTGTTTCCAGGATCAAGGAAATGACGGGCTCTCAATCGTGGCGTGAAAAGGGCAGATGGATTTCCCTAGACAAGTCCATGATGCCATGGGAATTTGATAATTCCTGCGATGGAAATACTGTGAATGGTGGCCAAAGTTTACCGCATCAAAAAGATGCTCCGGCGTTTGCGGAACCACATTTTTGGTCGATGGGGAAGTGGGGAAAAGGCGCCAGGCTGAAGGATGATATTGCTAAAAAGTGGATCAAGGGAAATGATCTCTTTGAAGCGAAGCGGAAGAGAGTTAATTTGTAGTAGATTTCGCTTTAGGTATTTTCCCAGTATCCATTGTCCTGTTTTCTCAGGCAATTAATGGGCAAGAAGATGGTTAAAATGTGCTTCAAGTCAGTCAATTGCCCCCTTTCCCTTTGAGCGGTACTTGTGTCGTTGAGGAGTGTTTGATCTTACGTTTTGTAGTACAGGTCATAAATATTGGCGGATCTCGACTTTATTCCATTCCAGAGTATATGTTGTCAGGTTTCACACAAGCATCAAGTTGCCAGGTCTCATTAGCAGGTCAAACCCTCACTCGATGGCTTGAAAGCCAAACTCTCGTTAGCTCGTCTTCGCATCAAAAAGGCAGACCAACCTCCTCAAAGTCTCGTGCCAATCAGACGCTCAAAAGTCAACTTTGATGAAAACTTACAAACCGACTGCTCTCCTTCAAGCACTCAACTCTTTGCATGAGGAAACTTCACCTTGTACATCATATCGCTCACTTCCTCGCAAGACGCCTTTTTCCCACTAACGAATTTCCCCTTTGCAAAATCTTGCTCGCATTTCTCTTTTCCCTCTGCTGTGGCAAATCTCACATAAACATCGCCCAAGTTGTCCATATCAGCAGCAATGTGACTCACGCTACCGTAAATCTCCTCAAACTCTTCCTGTACATCAGGTATCACTTCCTGTGGTTCCTCTTCTTCGGGATCAAAACAGTTATGAATGACACAACAGTTAGACGTACCAGCTGTTGAAATAGCGGGTTCTGGCTCGGCCGCTGTTTCCGTTTCGTGATCTTCATCAGCTTTCATCTGAAACGTATGAGGGTCAATATACTTATCGATGGTTTCTCCGAGCTGCAAGATTTTTTCTGGACTTATATCGTTGGAAACAAGCTCCTTCGCCAAAGCGCTCACTTTTTCAATCTCAAAATCAACATGCAAATTCCTCCCAGCAAGGAGAAAACGGTTCATTTCCTGTGTAACTTTTCTTCCAGCAAGTGTGGAGAACACGATTGACGCAAAACCGAGAAATTTGCCATCTGAGTCTTTGAAAAAACCCACTTGGTCTACAGGAGCAAAGGGAGTGAACAGTTTTCTGATGTGATCTTCAGTCATCTTCCTCGGCAAATTGCCAACAAAAACTTTGTTGGTATCCAGCTCGAACCTGGCTTTTCTTCTTTTGAACTCTGCAGTGGTTTCGAGAAGATCAGAATCAACTTGCTCAATCACTATAGGTGTGTTGAAAATCCTCGTCAAAGTGAGGGAAAGAGCCTTAGGAATCAGAAGTTCATTCGCAAACTCAACATATGCACATCCCATAGGAGATCCATGATTGTCAATCACCATTTTTGCTTCTTTGACGCAGTTTGGCCCTATTTTATCACTGAAAAACCGAACAAGCAGCTCCTCTTCCATCGCTTTGGGAATGTCGCGTACAAAAACTGTTCTCTTGCGCTTTTCATCGAAATCCTGAGGAATAACCATACCTTCTTTTTTCATCTTTTTAATCTCCTGCGGAGTGGGCGCATCGTCTAATGGCCTTTTCCGAGTAGGGAGGACGTTTTCAAAACTTTTTGGTGCGCCTCTAATTGAGGGGGTTCCTCTTGAACTGCCCCTTCCTCTTGAATCGCCCCTTCCTCTATCGCCCCTACCTCTTGAATCGCCTCTACCTCTCGAATCGCCTCTTCCTCTAGGCGGAAGAACACCTCTATTTGCTCCGGACATCGGAGCTCCTCTTCCACGAATGGGTGCGCCCCTAGACCTTGAAGGAATCTGCCCCCGAGTCGGAATAGTACCCCTGCCTCGAACAGGCGCTCCTCTTGGAGGACCTCTTCCTTCACGTTAGTCGAAACAGAGAGAGTTCTCACCTCTTGAAGATCCAACAGGCGGCCGTGGTGGAGGCAATGGCCTACGTTCGAATGCCATATTTGATTTGAGGTGTTAGGATGTGTCATATCCGAGGATCAACATGGCTCGAAAATTCGAGGTGATGAGAATACGTAGTGAGGTATAACTACCCTGTATGACCAGCTTATGCATTTGTAGTCTGAACCTTTGGAATATGTTTCCAAATGACTGACGGCGCATTGCCCTGAAATATAAAGTCAACTTTCTTGTTGGTGGATTCAATCGCTATCTTGACTAAACAGAACCAGCCACCGCGCCTCTTTTTGTTGATGTGAAGATACAAGAGTCCTTTTAGGAAACAATTGAAAAAAAAAAAAATGGGGATTCTTCTATCAAATTTCAGTGGAAGCAGATTGTATTAATTGATTTGAGACTCTCTCCTGTCTTGAGGTTTTGTACAAGCTGCTAAGCTATGGCTAAGTCAATATATCATCTTTCAGTGCTATACTATTAACGACTATAGCTGTATAATTCCAGTCAGAGTACCAGCAAATAATGCTGAATGGAATAAATTGGTGAGTATATTATTGCTCCCCTTCCCAATAAAAGTGGTGACCTATACGAGACGAATAGCGTCCGTCCCACTGAATTAGTGTTGACTTGAGCATTATCAGCTTAAGTCCAAGGAAGTGCTACCCGTATCTGTATCAGCTAAATCGGTCTGGGGTTCGATTCTGAAGCATTGAAATGTACATCACTTAGCTGCAGTGAACTTCTGGAACATACTAGTGATGGCTCTGAATAGCTTTATTGTCAATCGCTTAAAACCCGTGGTAAGAAACGAGAGAATCTCTGAGCTGTAGCCCTTTAGCCACAATCAATGGCGCTGACAATTTGGCGATCGTAGACTTGGGAAACGACTTAGCGATTCTCGAACGATGTCTTATTCACAATCAACTAATTATTAAGCTTGCATTTACTCACTAACAACACAAAACCTTTGACGAGATAAGGAACCTTACCTCTATTGCCTAGAGAGGTTTCCATCCTGCTGAATTATCTCTGAAGCCAAGCGGAAGAGATGATCTCAAGGTCGATTTGACGCTAGGGAGTTCTCCAAAGTAATTGGCGGATTTGTTAATGGGACGTACCGGTCATCACAAATTGGTCAAAGCAGTAGAGTTACATTAACGAAAGTCTCTTGCATTGGGGATTCCATCCAGTCTGTACATAATAATTGTTTTCCTTATCTTACTAATGAAATTGGTCTGTGGGTTGTGTGCGACTTTGGAAGACCGCAGTACGAGAGATTGATGAATTTAGATCATTAGATTTTTTGTTTCCTCTCTTTCGTTTTTCGTCAACTTCGTGCACGACATCTATACATTCGTCGCATTCAGATACTCTAACTGTAGACGCTCATTGTGTCATCCTTCTGTAGAAATAGTGATTGTTTCACCCACTTGTGCCTCCTCTCAAACAAACTCATAAAAACACCCATCGTCTCCAAACATACCCTCAATTTCTGTGGGACACCACCCTTCGTTAAAACTGTTTAACTCTCCAATTTGGTGTCTTCCGATGTTGAACCCTCTAGCGAAAAGTTCACCACGTCTGTTTTCCGCCTTGTGTGTGGCGGTGTCTGTGACTTTCACCTCGATACAATTGGCAGCCACTCCCCTTTTGGCAATCTGTGCAGAACTTTTCATCACCCGATAGTCGAAACAGTTGGTTCTCAACAATGGTCCCAACACACCATCCGTGTACCTCTCTTGTACAATGCGTGCCCCTAGAACGGCCTGTAAGTAGTTGATACTTTCGCTTGTGAGATAATCTTTTTGCTTATTAGAACCCACATAGAGGATCCTTAGTGAGCTGACTAAGGAAGAGTACTCTCCCAAATGACTAAAAATCCCCTTTGAGAACCAGTTTCTTGCCTGCGCAACCTTAGCTTTACCGAATAAAGAGACATTCTTGGCTTTAAGTGTCGCTTCCAACAACTTGAGCTGAGGAGCAGTAATACAGAGAATGGTTGGTTTCACTCGCTCAACAAGTTCAAGCGACACGTTATCAGTGATAGAGACGTTTTCAACTTCTGCTACGAGTGCAGCTAGAAATTTGACCCAGAACTGGTTCCCCTCCAGAGATGAGATAACCACGTGATCAGAAGCGGTCCAGCCGATTTCCAAAGGTAACGACTTGAGCGTTGAGGCCACTGCAGAAACGAAATTGTGCTGATAAAAAGTGACTGCTTTTTCGTTTTCCAACACGTGGCAAGCCACGGAATTCTCCTTGTGGGACGTAGAGGTGTACTCTGTGGATCCCTTCTCGTGGAAATGCAGAGTACTCTTAAGGTCATCCCATCCCATTACAAGTGAGTTCTCGCCATTGTAAGACTCAACCAGTTCATCTTGAACGAAAATAGCGGCAACATCAACATCACTGGGAAGTTTATCGTTGAAAAAGTGCAAAACATAACTACCAGTAAAGAAACACGTGCACGCTACGAGGAATGGCTCCAATTGACTCAGCGAACCGTAGATAGCAATGTTACTATCGGGGGAAACGCCTTTTGAGAGGAAAAAGTCATTCACTTGTTGCATTAGCCCATTGAGCTGAGTAATGGACAGTTTCGTTCCTCGGTCAAAAGTGACAAACTTTGACTCCGATCCTTCCATTGCAATGCTCCAGATGTCTTTAAGACTACCGTTTCTAGTTTTGTAAATGTCGTATCTTATTTCCAATCCGGTAGTAAGTGGTAGCCCGTGAGGAACATCGACGGAACGATAAACGGCACTCTCTCCCAATTTTCTTGTACTTGCAATTGAAGACTGGTTTTGAAGTGCTAGCTCATGAACATCCCGCTTACTGTACTCTACAAGTTTCTTGATTCCGAGTATCAGTGTCACCAAGACGCACAAAATGAGAATTATGTCACTGAGCATTTTTCGAATTGCATGCACAAGCGCATATATAACAATACGAGGTGAAATGGGTCCACCGCAGCGAGCTTTGAGAAACGTGTTTTTCGGAGCAATTTTCTTGGCATGGATAGGTTTGTTCTTTCTGTTTGAAAAGATGATCCCGCGAATGACTGCAGAGGTTTGTGAGTGGCCTGGGGATGGTGATCAGATCCTCTTTGTCGCAGATCCTCAGCTCATAGACAACCATACCTACCCAGGGAGGAATACGGCACTTTTGAAGTTGTCCCAGCATACTGTTGACAATTACATCTCGAAAAACTATAAGGCTATAGTGAAGACTTTGCATCCGAACTCTGTGGTCTTTCTGGGAGACCTGATGGATAACGGAAGATCTAGCAGTTTAGAGTACTATGATTCGCAGCTGGATCGTTTCAACCAGATGTTCAATATAAACTCAATGGAGCTGTTTACAAACGTGCCGGGGAATCACGATATCGGTTGGGCACAAGGCATAAAACTTGACTCTTTGAACAGGTTTCAAGAGCATTTTGGAACTACAAACAAAGTAGTGGAGAGAAATGGGTTTGATCTTGTGTTTTTCGACTCCATCTCATTCTCCAATACCGAGAACGAACAGATATATCAACCACCTCGCACTTTTTTAGACCATTTGCATGCGCAAACTAACCATAGACCAAGAATCCTGGTTTCCCACGTACCACTTTATAGATCTCCTGAAATGAGCTGTGGCCCGATGAGGGAGTCTCTGCGTTTCCCTGTTGGTGGGTTCGGGTACCAGTACCAAAACAACATTGATGAGGATGTGAGCAAAGAAATTTTGAGCAAAGTGAGACCAGTTTTAATTCTCAGCGGAGACGATCACGACTACTGTGACGTTGTACACAGGTATGAGGATCTTTTTACACATGAAATGCATGAGGCAAGAGAGATTACCGTCAAGTCTATATCCATGGCTATGGGTATCAAGCGGCCTGCTGTGCAGCTTGTTTCTCTGGCAGATGGAGGTGGCGTTGCTTCCAACATGTGCTACTTGCCCAAGCCGTATGTGGAGGTTGCAGTTTATGGCATTTTTGGAGCCATCAGTGCGGTGCTGATATTTATTTATACACTTTTTCGGTCACAAAGAGCAGGACTCCATAGACAAGGACAAGGGGTGTCAGAGAAAGTTCGAGAGTTTTTATTTCGTCAACAGATTGAGGAGCAAAACGCGGTGGAACAACTCTCTTATGAGCCACGAGAAGAACGCGTTTATAACTATAAACCTAGAAAGTCCTCCAAAAAAACGCGAATTCGGCTATGGTCATTTATATGGCACTGTCTGATAATGACAATACTGGTGGTTGTGTGTTACGGGATGTTTACCATATAGAGTTTGTAGGCGCACGACCAATATTATTACCCGACTACCTTTTTTCATTAACTGTTGATGAGTGAAATCCGAGAGGAAGTTGCTGCACCGGAGAACAATCCGCAGGAGCCGTTGACTGGGACTGGACTGAGTGGAGAAGGCGAAAAAGCCGAGGTTGACAAAGAGGTGGAAGGTCAAGTTGAGCAAGATGTACACCATGAACAGAGTCATGAGCAGGAAGAGCAGAGTCGTGAAGAGCGCAATCCGGAGCACGGCCAAGCGAATGACCAAAGCCATGATAACCAAGAGTACGGGGAACAACAAGACAAGGACCATGGACATGGTGAAGAAGGAGATGCGGAAAAACAGGACTTAAAGGGACATGATGACCAGCACAACAATGAAGGGAGAGATTATCACGAGGGGCACAGCCATGAGAATACAGACTACCAAGAAGGGCAAAGCCACGAAGATACATATTATCAAGAAGGGCGCAACCCTGAAGGACACGATTCCGAAGGGCACAACCTCGAGGGACACACTTCCGAAGGGCACAATCATGAAGATCACAACCCCGAAGGACGCAACTATGAACATCACGAACACACCGACAGGCAGCAAGGACAAGAGGGACAGGACCTCTTTCCTCTCAACACATCCAAGCCAACTGAAGAGGTTGTATATACAATCCGCGACAGACCACAATTCAACGTAACACGAGCCTTGTTTATTGGGAACTTGACAAACCCATTCAGCAATGAGCAGTTTCAAAAAATGTTAGCTGACGAAACAGACAAGACCGACTCCACAATCGAGCGTGCGTGGCTCAACCCATCTCGTTCCCATTGCATTGTTCTTGTTTCGGATGTTCGAGGTGCAACTTCTATTCAAGAGAATCTCAACGGTCGTGTTTTCCCTCTTGTAGAAGGGGATGCCACTCCCGAGCCAGCAACTGACGAAAATGGCAAAGAGGTGCATCGTCTCAGACTTTACATCGAATATATGCCCGTTAAAGCCATCCAGACTTGGATCGACGAAGAGAACAACTCTCCCAGGGATGCCATATGGAGAGTTTTCTACGAGTATTTATCGTCTGAACGACAACTGATTGCCCAGCACGAGATGATTAATTATCCGAACGAGGAGAGAAGAAGACCACCACGGCCTCCAAGAAGAGGTCCTCATCCTTCCTCACGGTCTTATCTTTCAAGGTATAGCCGTGATGGTCGAGACTCTCACAGACAAAGGGACCCGTATCCTCGAGGTGACGGGTATAGAGAAAGGCCGAGAGATGTTGCTCCGAGAGATTATCCATCAAGAGATGCGCCTCCAGCTTATTCGAGAGAGTATTCAAGAGATTATCCTCCAAGAGATTATCCTCCGAGAGACTATCCTCCGAGAGACTATCCTCCAAGAGACTATTATCCGAGAGATGTGCCTTCAAGAGAAAGACCTCCTAGAGAAAGACCCACACAGAGACCGAGAGAAAGATACTCGCCGAGAGATCGTAGTGACTACGGGTCTCATTCATCCAGAGGGTACAGAAGAGACCCTCCACCGCGAAGGTCGTATAGAAGTGAAATTCCCTCTTATAGGGAGCGTTACGAAGCAAGAGGCAGACCCAGATCGAGAACCCCGCCGGGGAGAGATTATCAGTATGAAGATGGATCTCGGTCTCCTCGTTCTCGCTCCAGGTCTCCTCTTGCTGCTTCTCGAACTTCCAATTGGACAGTGGATTAAAATAAAAAAAATAACTGAATAAATACACTATGCCACCCACATCCTGCTAATCAAGTCAAATAGACCATTGCTGTCCGTCTCTAGCAAGTAGACTCCGTACAGCCCCACCACGGTTCCCAAGTCCAGTAGCCTCATGGCGATAGTGTGCCATATTCCGTAAACTCGTTTGGGAATATAGTCGATTATGCACGATTGAAACCCTATTTGACAATGGAACATAAGTCCAACAGATAGAAGGGAATCAACCATAGGATGCTCGACCCCTGCAACAAATGGTGTGATTGCCAGCGGAACCATGGATATGGCTAGTAGTCGCTCATACGACCAGTGGTATGACCCATGGAGGTGATCAGGTAGAGGGTAAGTTGACGCATCATTAACTGTACCAGCCACATCACCCGGTGGTTGGGCTTTGAGTTTGAAGTCGGCTAGTTTGGGCAAAAACGAAACCTTTCTGGTTTGAAAAGTGCGAGCATTGACTCTGGAAAATCCTTTTATCATTGCCTTGAGATGATATATCTATATATAT